>JAVQJF010038398.1:0-30101 GCA_036023855.1 Gadopsis marmoratus
CCCCCCCCCCCCCCCCCCACACGCACCCCCCCCCACACCCCCCCCCGCCCACCCCCCCCCCCCCCCCCACCCACCACCCCCCCCCCCCCCCCCCCCCCCCCCCCCCCCCCCCAGAAAGCCCAGCAGTTGCTTTTTTTTTTTTTGGCCTGATGAAAGACCCCGGAAACTGACGTGCCCCTTGTCAGTCAGGAACAGCAATAATGAGAAGTTTGGCTGATGGATTTCTTGTTTTAAATCCCCCTTCCTTTTGTTGTGTCAGATATGTTTCTGTTTCCCTTGTCTGGAGGATGTTGAACCTGGAGGGATTTGTATGTGCGTAACTAACTGTCCACTTTTGTACTGTAATTTTTCTTTTGAGTATTATATCAGCATTGTCTGATTTTTCCTGTGCCTTTCATTCAAAAGTTGTAATTACAACTTTTTAGTGGGTTTAAATATTGAAATAAATGAAGATATATATATATATATATTCACTTCCGATCTGTGTTGACTCTTCTTGATCATGTCTCAATCTTTTATTTCCCGTGTTTACAGGCAATTTGACTCATTCATATTGCCTTTTTTAAAATTTGATTTATCGTGGCACAGCTGGATGTTACTGTTTGCCAATTCCAGTTCCTCTTTTCTCATTCCTCTTTCATATCTTCATCTTTCCTCTAATTTGGATCCTAGTCTGAGCTCCCTTTGTTGTGCTCTCCACTGAACTAAGATGTGAGTCCTGGTTTATCGATATTTGGAGAGATAATTTTTTAAAGCTGTTTGCTGTGGCTCCGTGGACATTAAATAACATTTTTAAAAGCCCAACATTCGGAGGAGACAAAACGGTATTGCGTGCTCACACACATGCAAAAAAACACTCCTCACTGCTTGGATTTTATTTTTTAACTCTACTCCAAACTGCTTTCCTACTCATTATTTCTGTGGTTGTGTGTGCATGGTATTTTTGGTGTGTGTGGAGTGTGGTCTTTGCTAATTCAACAGTTCATCTTTCTGTCTTGAGCCAGCTCATGCTCGTAGCATAAAAGCCTGTGGTGGAACAAAGTAGTGCTCGAGCCAGAACCAAAATTAGAAGCCACATGACTGACACTTTGCTGCTCTTTCTCTCACTTCTGTTTTTATTTAATTTTTTTTTTTTCCTCTGTCTCTCTCCGTGGTCATCGCTCCACCTCTTCCCTTCTCCTCCACCTCTGTAATTGTGCTTCTCTTTGACACACCCGCTGGTTTGTTTGGAGGGTTGATGTCACACTCATTGTGGTGAAGTGCTGTTTAGCCCTCTGCGCTGTAGCTACACTTAGCCCGGCTGATGTATGGCTCCAGGGGTTGGCTGGCTATAAGAAAACACCATGGAAAACCAATGGGGCACCAGGCGCTCCACAGCAGCCCTCTAAGTTTAAATAAACATGAGGCAATTTCAAGGGGCAGCCACCGGGGAGTTGATGCATTGGACATGGAGTGGAAGGAGATGGAAATGTTTTTTTTGTTGTTTTTTTTTAAACAAACTAAAATGAGACAATATGGTTGTGGAGGAAGAGCATCTGGAAATGTGTAAACTCTAAACTACGGCAAATGGAACCCCAGAAATTTCCTCACTGCATTATCCAATTTGCTGCAAGTGAATTAGCCTCCATAAATTGCAGTCTTGCATTGTCAAAGCTACAATGGCGGCTTATTTTTTGCATATTGTGTTTTGCAGCCGCTACCCAGAGGAAGAGTGGATATTGTTGCAATTCATCTACTAGTGGCTGAGGGGATAGGTAGCATTACAAACAGGTAGGAAGTAATTGTACTGTCTGTCATGTGACCACCTTCACCACATCAGCAGGCATTTATAAAATCCAAAGCATTTTGAAATTCACCCCCCCAATCTCCTGCTTATCAGCCAAGGGGTGTCTGAAAGGCAGAGGTGGAAATCATTGTAGAGTGTTTCGCATCCATATTATCTAAATCTCTACATGACTTTCGCCTCGCCTGTCATATTCCAAACCTGGCAAACTGCTGATATCTTATTCAGGTCAAACTGAAAGAGAGGACGGGAGAGTGAGAGAAGAACCGCCATATGTTAGATTACAGCAACAAAAAGGGGATGGAAAATGAGTAATAACAAAAAAATAAAAAGGTAACGTTTCTTGGTTGCTGTTGCTTGGCTAACGTGATGTAAAGTCTATTTCATGCTCTGGCAAGCCCCAGGGTGAGGCAGCCATTTTTAGAACTGAAATGACCTATATTTTTTTTGGAAGTGGGGGGGAAATAGATTTGGCCAGCGTTGAGGGTGGGTTATGAATAACAATGCGTGAAGCTGTGTCGGGGAGCTCTCGCCTGTGTGCACATGGCCTCTTGTTTTGGGGCTTTTCTGGCTTTGGCTGGGGCTCAGGAGAGCGCTCTGAAGACTCTTTTGTGAGCGCCTCCTGGAAAATCATCACTAATGCAACACAGGAGTTGCTAGAAGCAATGTTCCTGTCAGGCTGCTTACATCCCTTCAACATGGTTATGTCACTCTCGCATCTATTATGCCTCATTTAGATAACACTCTGGTTCTGAGGCTCTTTGTAAAGCTGTTGCACACTTCAGCCCAGCACAAAAGTCCACAGCCGAAGTTAGTCGTTTGTCAGGCACACTGGAGCTGTATTTTCAAAGACCAAAATCGTGGGAGTCAGGTTGTTTGAATTTTTACAAAGTTATTCTGGTTTTAGTTTGATCTTCCAGTTCCGCTCAGTTTGACATCAGAATGCGGCCATGGAGGGAGTCCCAAGAAATTATTTCATGAAAAACAGCAGTGCGTGAAAACAATCTTGTCACTTAAAGGCCAAGGGCATTCAGGATGGGCCACACCTCCTTAACAGATCCACTTCAAAGTGCAGCTCAGGAGCGTCGTTATTACGGGGGTGGGAACCCTTATCCGCCAGGAACCGAGTCAGCCAGTTATCATCAAAGCTTTGGGTAGAATTTGATGTGATGGTAGTGATATGAATAAAGCTTCATATACATACACTGCGCTGCATCGGCAGTCTTCACTTTATGACCTTTTTTAAAAGCAAGGAAAATTACTTTTAACTTTGAATTAATCACATTTACAAAGGTGCGTCGCATTCAGCTGAATGCTTATTAACAGCTTATGTCATTGAAGTGGCAATCAGCAGTATGATATGCCAGCTTTCAAAGGAGCATGAGGCAACCAGCAGAGCTCCAAAGAGACGACAAATTATCTGTGTCCAAATCAGAAAAATGGCAAAATTACTCAATATGTCAAGAAGAGCTGTCTGGAAAAAGCATTACAACAGTGGCCAACTGAGACCAGGAGCATTCACAAAGAGGAACCAGCGTTCACAAGTTGAAACTCGCCAACAGAGACGTGACAGATCTGAAATGAAAACCGCTCATTTGCATGCAGCCGTTAATATACTTCACCTTTCATAACGGTGTTTGAATGGTGATTTTCTTTTTTCTGCTTCGAAATTAAAAACCAACAATCAACAATTTTGTCTACTTCCTGCAGAGGCCAGAATAAAAATCCTCCATGAAGTTTACAGGATAACTGGTGACTCAGTGAGAGCAGGAACAGAAAACTCACAAAAGGTTAATCACAACAAATATGACCCTTCCTGAGCCTTCACTCCTGAACGGTCCTCCCTCAGTTTTATTTGTTCTTCTCCTATACTTTCTGGCTGGGGAAATGTGTACGCCTCCTGCCTTTTCACCTTCCCACCAGCACACCTGTTGCTGCCCTTTTGCCTCATACATGGTACAGGCAACCTAAACTCACATACACCAAATATCTGCCCCACCTATCGGGGAAGAGGTCAGTGGCGCTATCAGGGGAGCTTATCCAGCAGGAGAACAGCGTGCTCACAATCCCATTACCCACCCGTGCAGGACTTTAGACCTACATTATCATCTGCCTTGGGGGGGGGGGGGGGCCTTGCTTGGACCGATGATTGGAGCTCATCTCCCCACCCACATCTCCCCAGGCACATTAGCTGACACCCAGGGCTATGATTATAAACATCATTTATTCAGCAGACTCACTTATCCAGGCTTGTATTCATCACCGCTAAAAACAAAATATTATCCACCACGCACGCCAGATCAGTATGAGCACCAGCAGTCTAGATAGCAGAGAATGCCAATCACACGTCCCCGCCCGATGAATCAAATTATGATGTGCACATCTGTTCAAAATCGAGGCTTTATTTCAATGTATTTTTCGGGGGCCGTCTGCAGTGAAGCCGAGA
Source organism: Gadopsis marmoratus (assembly GCA_036023855.1). Classification (NCBI taxonomy): domain Eukaryota; kingdom Metazoa; phylum Chordata; class Actinopteri; order Centrarchiformes; family Percichthyidae; genus Gadopsis; species Gadopsis marmoratus. Next base: position 4,230 of record JAVQJF010038398.1, read on the forward strand.
TAAGATTTGTTTTTTTTTTTTAAATCCTATCACTTGTCATATGGTACGCCTGTGACTCAGACAAGATGTAATTAGCATTTAGGAAGTTGGAGATGATACCAGGTGACATTTGCACTGATTGTGGTAACTGTGCACGCTTCCATTTCAGAGGCAGGCTGCAGGATGTTGGCAAGAGGGGACGCCGCCACAGCCACTCCAGATATGACAAATCATATGTGTCTATATGAACAGACTGAAGTGCATGAATGGAAAACAACCAACAACCCACTATATAGCATTGGGCCTGTCACCTGTCCTACCATCATATCATTGGTGCAGGGTTCCACAGCATGGAAAGGACGGCACATCTGACATGAGCCTGGACCCGAACCAAGGTCTTTAACACTCTCTCTGGTCTATATTTACTCCTCTGTGACCTCACATGGCATCTCCATGCCTCTGTGCCTGTGAAATGCGGCGCTAAAATCCTCGGTGCTTTTCACATTTGCCCCGCAGGCTGCTGCAGAACTGCAGCCCGACTCACTCTGGAGGCATCCATCACTTAGTGACACCCCAGTGGACAAAATGGAACATTTTCTCTGATGACTGTCCGCCTCATTGAGTGACATTCGGCTAAAGGTGATAACAGGTTGGAAAGTTTCTCCCTGGATTTTGGCCCTATCGCTGAGTTTTCCACGTGACCTTGGAAAGGAATGATCGGTTCACAGGTAGTACGGAAGCAGATACTCTGGATATAAATACACCACTCTGTCTCTCACCATGCATCCATTCTGATACTGGCAGTCAAATTTCCAATAGATCAAAGTGACCAGAGACAATGGGAAAACATGCATGCTTCCTTGTTCCAATGTGCATTTTGTTTCATGAACAGTTCCACTCTGACAAGTGCAAAATTGATGAAAAGTTGATTACAGCTATTCAAAGATTCCCAGTTCTCTACATCTTTGATTTTTCATTACAGGAGTAAATATTTCAGAAACACTGCTTGAATAAACACTAGACACTCACATCCATCATTTAGATCAATAGTGAGCTTTAAGGAAATTTTCTTTTCTTTGGATTTTGATTATTTTTCAAATATGTTGACTCAAAAAAAAGCCAGAACCAAAGCAGCAAAAAGTACAATTGTCTGTGAAACACCCTAAAAACATCCTAAAAACCTGCAGAATCCATAACTGATCAAAACGTAGCAATTCACCTTGATGCTCACTGTGTGCAGCATCAAATAACAGCACTCGCACTCAAAGTGGTAACAAATGCTTTGGTGGACAACACAGCTTGCCATTGTCTGGGCGTTTGGCCTGTCTCGGAAAGAAAGTGCAAGATGATATTTGAGAAAAAAAAAAAAATTTCTCCATTCAGAAACCGTCTTGTCCATCTGCAGGGGTCAGACCTGCAGCTATTATGCTCAGCCTGCTCTTCCCACCAACCTCTCATCTTCCCACCAGCCAGTCTGACACTGTGTGGATCGTGCAATGCAACACAGATGTGAACTAGCATGTAGAGCACTACTCGCGCCATGCCTACCACGCTGACAGAGACTTCAAACAACTCTGTTAGTGCGCCACAAAGGAATTTGCCAGACGTAGCAGCCAACAAGAAACGACAGACAATTATTTCCACCGTTTCCCCAGTCAGCTGCTGCTGCACAGAGATTGTGGCTTGCATGTGCAAGCAGAGCACTCCAGAGAAACTGCATAATAAGCAATTCCAAGCTGCCGTTCGAATGCTGAGACATGATGCACACACACCTACAGCAGGCTGGACAGCAATTTGTTGAGTAGTTATGATGTCTGACTGCCAAGTTTTGCCTTTTACGTAAGTGTGTGTGTGCTTGTGTGCGTTAGAGAAAGAAAGGGAGAGGGTGTGTGAGTGCATCCACATGTTGAGACAAAACATGACCTCTATCTTCCTCCCCCAACAGCCCACACATTCATTTTATAGCTCCCTTTGGCTTTGAAAAGTATGTGTGAAGCTAAAGAGCTCTTTTTATCTAAAGCCAGTTATTCTGTAACTTGATAATAGACACATATATTTTTTTTGTGTGTGGAACTGCATCCTTATCATTACTCCTAACTATAACTTGATGGTTACTTCTGTCTGTGGTCAAATGATGAGTTCCATATGATTAAACCTGTGCTTCATTCTCCATGGTTTACGAGTTGGTGTCAAAAAACAGCTGCACAGTCAGACTTAAGGGAAAATTATATTTGAGCACAGGAGAGCAAAGTGCAAAAGTCAGACCTTGAAAGTGACAAAATGTATAAATTGGATCTAGACTGGCCAATCAGAGACTTTGCAGCAACGAAAAGGAAAAGAAAAAGGTGTCAAAAGTAACTGCAGACTTTGCCGAGGTGAATAATTAGGACCATGCAGGATGATACTCTAGGTCGCATTTACACCTGAACTGTAGTAAATCTGTTCTGCGTTTGCATTTTACACTAAATTATAACTGTTAGGACTCCTTTTGTACACAGAACCTGCGACTGTGCTGGGTTCAATTATGCAGGTGAGACTGTGCTTTTCAGGGTTCGCACAACGGTTTCCTACAAGGAAAAACCACAATGTGTCGAGTCTGCCCTCACATGGCACATAGATTTAATGATCTTTCTACTCACAAGAGGGAGAAGAAATATGGAAAAGAACGTAATAAATTCTGACTGACTGAAATGATCCATTTTAAAACTTATTTTGCATTTGACTGTTGGCTAAATTCCTCGCCCAAACAACATTTCTCCAATAATAGCTTAGCAACTGTAACAAGACACAGCAGGACAGTCGAGCTTTGGATTTCTCCACAGGCTGAAGCAGTGTGCATGAGGCTAAAGTAGTAACCTAAGCCAGCCTAAATTTGAGCCAAGAAGCATTTCATACTCAGGATATATGAAATTGGACTATGTGTTAACAGGTCCTGCTGTTTATTAGATTTGGGTGATTTTTACACTCCAGCAGTCCTGTTATGTAAGATAATCAGCAACACAGTCTTATGTCTGAATGAATACAAGTCTCAGATGACATTTCTCCTTATCATATTTATAGTAGGCCTATGTGTGCACACGCCTTTTGTCCGATCATACCAGGATCCATTAGCTGTCGGTTATGTAAGCTCTATTATCTAGTCTTGTTTTCATTGTACTCTGCTGCCTGGCTGCGGATGAAGTGTGATTCAATGAGTTAACAGAAACAGAAACCCCACCAGAGTCATGCTGAAACAAATCTTCCTAGGTTCTTAATTGTGTCTCACATAGAAGATCGACGGTGGCTACTGTTCCCGCACGCCGTGACGGTGACACAAGAAATTGCTAGACCGTTAACGGGTGAAGGGGCACGTGAAAAAGGTGCTTTATACGGTCTATTTAATATAACTTTAATCAAGAGAGAGTTCAAGTCTGTGGAGGCAGCTTCACTTCCACTGATCATGAAAGGTCACAAAAGACAGTCCATTCTTACTCACAGATAACAGAGCAAACAGAGGAGAACGATACTGTAGGCTGAACATTTCAGAAGGTTATGAAGGTATGGTTTTTTGAGTATACATTATAGATACGGATATTTAATCTCGGGGGGGGGGGGTGTATTTGTGGGGATAATGCACATACTTTAATTACTATTGTCTTATGGGGTTTGGTCTTGCTATTCAGTCTGTGAAGCACACATCTGACTTCTCACATATAGGAATTACCTCTATAATTTATCTACAGTTCAGCATTGGTTTAATGCATAGCTTTATCTCTTTTATATGACCATATAGTATACGCTCATGTATAATATATGCAGATAGCTTGATTTATTAAGGCAGATACTGGGTTAGCTGAGGCTCCAATGGCTCAAGGGGCTCTGACCAATTTAATTCTTGTTTGTGTGTGTGTGTCTTTGTAAGCGAGAGATGAGAATAATATATAAATATGGCCTATTCTCTTTGTAGTATCATTAAAAAAACATTAAAAAAACATTAAACCTGAAAGCCACCATGATTTGAATCTCCATCAGAGACATGAAATCCAGTCAGGTTACCGGAGCCAAAAACAAGAACCCAGCATTTTCCCATATTTCATCCCAAAACATGCCCTTTCATGAGGAGAAATAAATGTGTCAGCATTGACGTGTCACACTGCATTAACTGTTGTATTGAGCTGATCAATCGATAGATGGTGGTTATTGTAGCATGGCATATTATTTCTGACATGCTGTCTGGAGTGTGGGCAATCCAATTTAACGAAAAAAGTTGTTATGGAACTCGGTCGGCTCGCATGATGTGAACTCATGATGTTTTGAATGCAACAAAGAGATTTAAGGGGAAGATATATGAATTCACAGTCTGAAGCTGATCATGGACAGTTTCAGGTTATGAACAGTACATATACAGTGACCAAGTCTAGTGTTACATGTAATAATTGCTTGTCCACTAATCTGATGTACTAAGATGAGGAGGAGATCAGAACATAAAACTTCAAATTACCAGAACTCTTTTCCCTTTATTTGAACTTGTGGCAAATAGAGATTCACTGCACATCCAAAACCAATTGATGAGGGGAATGAAGGTTATCATCAGGAAGACGCTTGGATGAGATGAAATCTAACGCTGAAATAAAGCAGCACAAAGGATTAGATGTGGTTAGGCACTCAGAGATCGCAGGAACAAAAGGATTAGCCAGAGAGAGGGATGTGGGTCACACCCAGCAGATAGTGAAACCAGACAGTCAGCCTGCCCAGAGGCCTTCCCATAATCCAACACGGATGACGAGGGCTGTGCAGGCCGTGTGCCTGCCAAGGGGAGGGAAGGGCGAGCAGCAGGGGGTCACATTTGGGTTTGGTCAGGGCTGTGTGGCTTTTACAGGGAAAAGTCTGTCTGGAACCAATCAAGCGTTTGTTTTCACACACTTATAAACGGCACTTTCTATGAAATGACCAGCATGCATCAACCTTCTCAGGTTGTCATGCAGCTGTCCGGAGGGTGGTGCATTTCCTGGGCTGTGCACTTTGACCTGTGGCTCAGGGGATAAGTCACTAACAGGATAGTCTGTCAGACTGGCAGTCGATGAGGATTACTCCATTAAGCTCCTTGTTAACCCAGTGGTATGAAACAGACCAAAGTATCACGAGAGATGCCTAGAGGGATGCATGTTAAGGATTCCCTGGGACTGTCTGTTATAAATGATAACAAGCACATTTACAGGACATTTGAGCAATAGCACATCAACCATGCTTCTCACCTTGTTCTTTCTGATTTATTCATAAAAAATTATACTAATTTTCAAAATAAAGTCCTGTCACATTCAGGGATAAAGCAAATAAAAGGAGGCTACAGTACTTGGATTTAGCTTCTATTGCCATTAGAGGATAAGTGGGGGTAGATGATATCATGGAGCGGTAATTACTCTGACATGGCCTCTCCAGTAGTCTCAAAAGACATGGATTTTCCTCAAACATAGAAAGTAATATGGGGCTACAGATCTGATAGGGTGTCATGGCGGGAAGCATTCTTAGAAACAACCTCCTCTTTATCTGATGGGATCAACGGGAGCACAGGAAGCTCAGTGACCTACATCTCCTTCAGACAGACATTTGCTACCTTCCATTCCACACCCTGGGCCAAAGTGAAAAGCACCAATTACTTTGATAAACCACTTTCACAGAGGCCCCCTCGCAGCTACTGTAACTCTGAACGCTCAGGTGGAGTATTACATTCTGTTGTCTGGAGAAATGTGCACAAAGCGTGATTTTTGAAAAGGATTTTAATCAAATTTTGCCATCTGCAGCGCACAGATCCACGGTGGCATGTGGTGTAGGGCACAGGGCAGAAGGAGGAGAGATGATGATTATTATTGTATCATATGAATATACGATTGGTGTGTTCAGTCTTGTGTTCTAAGCCCTGGGGGTCAGGGTATAAGAAAGAGGATTACAACCTGGGAACCAAGTAGATTAAACAGCGGCTGACACTATTGTACTCTGCTTAAACTCTTTCCTTCATCCATACTCAGTTCAACACGCACAGTGATTACAAAACGGTTACACCGATTACTACAGTTCACATTTTGAAGGAGTTGTAGAGCATGAGGAGCACACGTGTGTGTGTGTGTGTTTGACTGCACTCCCTCTGTAGCAATCACCCACAATAATCAAACGGAACTAGTAGTTCGAAGAGAACAATCAACCAATGCAGTTCTGCTACGTCGGGAGGGCCTGATTGTGCCCCAGTGATCATGCAATCAGTGGTTATAAATAGACATTGGTCATTGCTGGAACATATTTCTAAAAATATGCACAAATATCATCAAAAGATGGGGCCGATGTTACGTTTTCCATTAGGAAACATCATTCCAGGAAGTGTGGATGAGAACGTTGAGAGATAAGGGAAGAGAACATTCTGTTGACCATTTTAGACTTCTGAGCTTATCCGCCAGGGAGTGTGTGTAAAACTGACCAAGTATAGGCATGTTTGCAAGCCTCTCCCCGCTCGCTTAGAAACATAATTTCATTAATGAATAACTAACACGCTCAATTTTGCTTGTGCACTTTGCACAGCCTTTTCAATGCAGCCTAAATGCCAGCTATCGCACGGTGAGTTATGTGCTCACGTGGGAGTCGGAGAGCAGGAGAAGTTGATGCATCTGAAATAGGAGGATACGGGAGTCACATGGAGGATGACATTTTCTGCTTTGCATCATACAAAAATTCACAGCGATTCACAGCGGTCTAGCTAATGGGATAGGCTATCTTTCAACTCTGCAATTTAACAGGCTATGATGAAATGGCAGCATGGCCTATGGGCCCTCAATAATAAAAGGAATGCATGAACAGAGTGGGACTGTATACCTTGAGGCTGATAACATGGTTAATAATAAGATGTGAGACCAAAGAAGGCCAAATGAACAACCTCTTTATCTTCTCCCTATTCATCTTAGGCCAATCTCCCCTTAGGTCATCCCTCAGGTGTTACTGTATAGCTAACCTGAATCTCTACAAATGACCAAACTAAATATGACTGGAATTAAATATTATCCATTATATACAGGCTGAGCACTGTTACTCAAGGAACTTCAATAAAAAAGCCCTGAAGCCATACATTTATAGTGCTGTTTTGTTACAAATGCATAGCTTGTAGGGAAAATAAAGGGTTAAGACATTTGGAGGGGCGATTGTGTATATGAAAGGCAAGCCTGAGCCATGGTAAACACTTCAACACACTCAAGCGACTCCTTATCTAAGCATGGCAAGTGTGAGGGTTCATCTTATTAGACTTTCAGAAATAGACTGGAGTGAATCTCTCCCCTCATATGGAGAGATTGGCAGTGCAGTCAGGGAAGTGATTTCAGCACTGCATAGAATTGAATTGCTGGGGGGAGGTTGGTTAAGCAAGGGGGTTTAATTTGCTCTAGAGTATGTATTCTCATACTGATATGCCAAAATGTAATTGGAGTCGGCACAAGAGCTGGCCGTAAGATTTGAGGGTGTTCATTTGCGGTTTGAGAATTTTTCCGAATGAATTGTATCGTCTAAACAGTATGTTTTACCCTGCCTATACTAGATCAGTGTGCATGGTGCAAAACGGGAAAAATGCAAACTTATCTGATAGGGAATGCAAATGAGCTGTGTCTGTGGAGATACAATCTTATCTGGAGTGATAATAAATGTGTTAACATGCAGCTACCACAGGCAACTGCATGCATTTATTCCCCCAAAACCAAAGCCACATCCACGTCCACGGTTTCTGACCGGCCGGGGTCGTGACATATGGAGATGAATGTCAGTAAACACTGGTGCACATATTGAGTCACAGCCTCTTCCCTCACACCTCTCCCAGTGTGATTCCTGTGTAATGATCTGGGGAGCCTGGACAGCCGTCTGCTTAGCTCTGCCGCACCGTAGGGTGCTGAGCTGAGTGAGAGGAGGAGAACAGGGGGACAAGACAGGAGGGGAAGGTATCCTTTTTCATCCACTCTCCATCCTGTGCAGAGATGTGAGAAATTAACAAACACAACCTCCTGCGGAGACGGAAAAAGGTTGAAGTAAAAAATCCTGACAAATGACGGCGGTTCACTGAACTCACTCATGAAATCAGCATCTACTGCTAAGATAAGAAACCACAGAGGACCATATTACTGTGACTTATGTGTGTGATTTCATTCGGAACATCATTACAAATAAAAAATAAAGCTGATGGTGATTGTAGTTTGAACCAGTTACATTATGTTACAAATGCCATTATTCTAGATGGAAAAACAAAGAGGAAATTCTTTGGGTCCACTGGTGCAGAAACGTGAATGGCCTCTGTAGCTCTCAGTCCCGCTATGAATATTTTAAATGCATTGTTACAGTGAAACCAAAGACATTAAGGATAAAAAGACATCACATTGATCTTTTTGTGAGGTCTGGACCCTCAAGACCGTTCAGTGGGGTTTAAAAGCTAAGTCTTTTTGGAACTTGCAGTTGTGAAATCAGTCAAACGTAAGCGCATCAGACTGCCGACTTAAGTAGGCCACTCCTGCTGAGTTGTTGCTTTACTTTTGTGCTCTGGCCTCACACACAGTGGTGAAGTTGTTGGTAAAGCAGAGGGAGAGATTGTGATATAGATGTGCTTCCACTTGGCACAGCTGATTTCTGAATGCCAAGTGTAACGGCTGATAACTGTGCATGGCAGTGGTATAAATCCCAGAGGTGATGGAGACCTCGACCCTTCTCTGCACGATCCAGGGGTGAATAAAGTCCGAAACTGGTTGAGTGGCATCTGGACTCCGACGCCTGGATGCCATGAACTTCTGCCTCCAATCATGAGGAAACATATAAAGATGGAGGTGAGGGCTTTGGGGTAAGAGGCTTATTGGGAATACCGGCCTACTATATCAGGCGAGAAAGAACAGGAGGAGGGGAAAATAAAGTTGAAGAGGAAAAAGCGAAGGGGCGGGGTTGCAGGGGAAAAACAAAAACAAACCCTCGAGGGCTCTATGATCCAAAAATGAGAGAGCTGTGACTCAGAGACACTCAATCTGACAAGATGCATTAAAGCAATGGAAGAAAGGGAAGAGGCAAAGCCAGATAAGAGAGCTGCATCCAGGAAAAAAAAGACAGAGATGGGATGATGTGACAAAGGAGATTGTGCTGGAAATCAGCCATCAACAGATCCATGAAACAATGGCACCATCCTGGGGAAAGAACACAATCACGTAGATTATGCTGCGTGACACACTTTCTTTTCAGTCTATCCCCGTACTATGAACCTTAAAAGAACATGTTATGTCTCTCCATTACAGCTCAAATCCATTTGAAGTAAGTTTATAAATGATGGGTCCATACTATAGGAAGTGTTGCCAATATAAAAATCTATTTGCAGTCCTCACAGTAAATGAATTCACAGCTTGGCTTCATAACACTGGATAAAACCAACAACAAATGTAAAAAATGTTATGTAAAAAGTTTAACTTTTAATTTCAATAATAAGAGGTATTTTTATTCTAAACAGCCAATATGGATGAAGGTATTATACAGTATTAGTTTAGCAGGTAATATTTACCATGTTTATCATTTTAGTTTAGCCTGTAGCATGCTAACATTTGTCATTTTGCACTAAAGATAAAGTACAACAGAGGCTGAATTAATTTAGCAGTCTCTACTGGTTGCCTGACAACCTCACGTGCTTCCAGGACATCTCTGCACACGGGCAAGAAATAGTCCAGCACATAACCCTGTCTAACCACAACTTGTCGATATTTATTTAGATGTTGATGAGTTACAAGGCATAATGTGCTAATTAGTGAATTTCAGATTTGCTGGCAGGCTAGCTGTTTCTAAACCTGCTTTGTACTCTTTATGTTCAGCTAAGCTAATGCGCTGCTGGCTGTAGCTTCATATTTAATGGACAGACTTTAGTGGTATCGATTTTCTCATCTCACTCCCAGCAAGACAGCAAATAAGCATATTTCTGAAAATGTCAGACTACTCCTTTAACTCTGAATAGCATGGTTCTGTGGAGTTATGGCTTTCAGAATACATTAGTCTTCACTTTCTGTATTATTGAGGGCTTTACTTGAGTTCACTATTTCTCCTTATTTTTGCAAAATATAAAATTTCCAGTTTTGAAATTCTGTTAATTTCTGTCAGTATCTGCCCTAGTGGATTCAAATACTTACATGAATAGAACCACAGTTCTGATGTAATTATTGTGTCAATCCAGCCATTGGGAGTTTTTTTGTGTGTGTCTCCCATAAGGGAGCCTGTGCACTGCTAAGCGGGATATCACAAAACAAATTTGTTTGCTTTGGTTTGATGTTAATTCTGGGGAATACAAGAGGAAGCTGACAAACCAAACCTACGCAGGAGTTAGCAGGAAAGGAAAACAAGCATGCTGGGGTTGTGGGTCAGGGTAGAAAAGCCATATCATTCTGTCTAACCATTTTATTTACCCCACACACGGTTAGAGTTGTTGATGTTTTAAGTGGGAGCAGAATGATTTTTAGTCCCTGTGAAAAGATGACAGTAGAGACTCATTGCCAAAAGAGCTGTGTCTGTTTATTCCAGATAAATCTTGCCCACCCTCCGGCATCGTTTTATATTAATTTGAAGTGGTGAATTTTTGTGAAAATAAAAAAAACCGTGTCATTCGAATGAGAGAGAATGCTCAAATAAAATTGCTGAATATTTAATGTCGCTCTTATGTTGGACATTACAATTTATTATGCAATTATTTGATATGAAGACTTTCTTTTGAAACAGCTATTCCATTTCAGCGTAGCGTAGCTGTTGAGTACAGCAGGTTCTGGTCTTGGATCCCATATCTTATTGCACAGAAAAATTACAAATTACATCTTCTAGGAGGACTTTACAGGTGGATGTTGGGTCTCTACACTTTAAATGACCGGTAGTGAAATACATGGTTAAATTAAGTTTCATGGGTTGTCTCACCTGAAGTGTCTATTTCAGAATCTACTGATCTATGTTCTTGCATTCTTATAATCAGACAGATGGACTGGGAACAATTTTGCAGAAATGAGGCCAGACAACTCGCTGCTTTACATCAAGAGAAAAAAAGTAACAAACTGTTTGGATGACTACACTCGCTGAACGCACACATTATCAGTGTAATCTTTTCCCCGGCACAATGTTGTTGATGCAGATCTGGCTGTTGGTGACATGCAGAGAATGTTTTGCATTCATTCCTGCGTGAATTGGTGTCAAAAAGCCTTGGAGGCTTCTTAATCCTTCTACATCAAAATAGGACACATTCCCCATAAATTACAATAGTGTATTCCCATAATTACTGTGGCCCCCATGTTACATAAACAACCAGATGATGATGATGATGATGAGTTAGGATTCTTCCCTACTTGAGTGTATATGTATAAAGTTTGACTTCATGGTGGATTTTGAAGGGTGTTGTGTGAGTCTCTCTGATTTATTTCTTAAAGTGGTTCTAATGTTTTTGTATGTATTAACAATGAATCATATGACTAACTTGTATGTGAAAGGGATCGTTCAGAGGATGACCCCATAGAGAATTATCACTGGATGCTGCAGTGTCTCTCAGCTCCAAGGAGCACATCAGCTCTTTAAAACTTATTCTTTTAGTTTTTACAGGCTACAACTTTACAGTTTTGATTCTCATCAGCGTGAACAAGCTCTAAAACCCGGCAGACGAACAAAGTTAGCAACTAGCTGCTGAATTTAGTGGAGCATTTAGCCGCTAAAGAGAGAGCAAAACAGAACAGAAAATGACTATTGGGTTTTCAGGTGGACACAAACATAACTCCAAGGCAGTGCTTTAGATTTTTCCATATCTGATGGATGTATAAATAAGCAACTGTTTGCTAACAAGTTTGCCATATTAGGTTAAAAGGTTATCATATTTCAGTGAGGACTTATTGTTCACTTATTGCAAGTTTAACATGCAAATCCAGGTAACTACAGTATAAGCAGTTATGTAATAGTATGACATAAAAAAGAATATTTTTATTTAATTATTTTCCACATTCTTTTACCCCTACCATGACCAAAGCCTTATCTTACAGCTTCAACTACATTGTTTGAGTTGACTAATCCTATAACCTTGACCCAAGTTACTTGGCTCAACTCAAATGAATAGTTCGGCATTTGGGGGAATATATGCTTATCTGCTTTCTTGCCAATAATTAGATGATCAAAATGATACCACTCTCATGTTGGTGTGTTTGGTATCTAACTAGAGCCAGGACTCTTTTGGCTTAGCTTTGCATTAAGACTAGAAACACTAGTCTGGCTCGATCCAAAGGTTAAAACAAAATCTGCCTTTCAGGACCTCTAAAGCTCACAAAGTAACAAGCTCTAACTCATTCATGCAGAAACAGAAATGTAAAAACAACAAATTGTGGCCTTTCCGGGAGGTTATGCGTTTTAACTATTTCTTGGTGAGCTGGTTATGACCTCCCAAAGTCTTATTGAGACCAAAGGTTGCCAGGCAACCAGTAAATACTCCAGAGGTGTAGTTGAAAAATTCTGTATTGCAAAGTAAGTGGACCTTGTTTTGAAAACATTCCTTCAAACATTTGCTTGTCTCTTCACAAGACTAATTTGTGTTTTGTCACATATTGCTCTGCATTTGTATCTGTATTTGCAACATCTGTACCTCTGTCGTCTGTGTTTTTGTCTGAGCCTTTTATCCAAATTTAAGAGGGTTGTAGCAGCACAATGTCAATGTCAGAGCACAGCTGGAGCTTTTTGAGATTAAGTCATGCTCAAAGGCAGTCACTGGTTTTGTAAGATCTTGTGTAGCGACATCAGCAGTTAGTCACACTGAGAGCACTTCCTAAGGTGAAATAATCTCTCCAGAAATTGGTCCACTGCAGATGTTTCACTTGACGAACATTATGCTGCTTTCGTTTATCTTTCCACATGAAGATATTCCACTTTATCGTTGTCTAGGCCAGAGGAATTGATCTGTTTTATCTCTGATATAGTCCTCTCACCTCATGGCAGCTGCTGTTATATGTTACTGTCATTCTCAAATGACTCATTTCTGCAGTGTTGTCTCTTACCAAGTGATGTCAATGTGCAGGTTTTCCAGGGTACCTGATAGGTATCCTTCTCTCAGCAGCACCATGAAAACCAGCCACAGCATAAGCAATGCAGAAAAGCATGACAGATTTTTGTATAATTACTTTCTACAAGGAGGAATCCAGAAAATGCTGGTATGCATCATTAGCTGCAGATACACGGATACAGTCTGTGATTCATAATTTGCAGAAATAATGCTCATCAAAGTTCTTTTTTACTAATTAATTTGACAATTTTTTTTATGCCGCTTGAATCGGCCACAGCATATTGTTAAATGTTGGACCTGAAACAACGGATGGTATGTCAAATATGAAAATACCACAAGTAAAATGTATATTACAATCTATAAGCTCGCTCAGGATGGTCTCTTTTCACCTGCGGAAAGCTTTGTAGTAAATACCATTAAAACAAAGACAGTGAATCAAATTTAGTTCACTAGATATATAATTTATGCCTCCCTCAAATAATTTCTAGGAATCACAAATGTATGGTGTTGGTATCGATAGCAGTTTTACATTTCTGCTGGGAAGGATCGTAAATATTTTGATGATTTTCTGGCACCACTGAAAGCACCTCATGACACCGTGTTGAAGTACACTGGTAGCTGGCTCTATGAAACAGATAGGGGCTTACAAACACTGATGCAAACACCCATCAGCAAGCAGAGTCCATACATTATGTCTAGGCAACACTGACACACACACATGCACACACATGCACACACACACACACACAGTTTTTGCGATGTGCTAAATTTTAAGCACCTTATTTATATCCATCAAGCTAATTAGTGTGCACAGGATCCAAATACTGAGAGGTTCTTACAATGTTTGGACAATTATAAATACATAAAGCGCCATCTGCTCGACACTGCCAGGCTACCAGTGGCAGCTGAGATGGAGAAAAAATTTTGCCAACTACCTACTTAGATCTGAGTTATCATCATATGAATTTATAGGCTGCTGCAAAATACATTGATTTATGTCAACTCAAACTTGGGAGTTACAGTCTCCAGACAGCTGAAACAAGTGTGTGCTGTTTCTTGTGGATATTTTCTTCATTAAGACTTCAACAATAGCTGTATCCCCCTGATGTTAACCTGTTTATTAAACTATGGGAAAGAATTGTAAATGCACAATAGGGCTCCCTTTGTGCTTAATAATCATTTCTCTCATAAATAATAAATGAACTTGTGAGGAAGCAGCAACACAGAGTATTGTGTATTGTGAAAAAACACAGGAAAAGAGCACCAGCTTTTTGGTAAATACGAGCAACAGTTGTTTGGAACAAACAATATGGTGCGCTGCATCTTATTTAGCTCTCAGGTTACAATGTATGTGGCAATATTCTAAGTTGCATTGCAGATTTTGGGTAGGTATCTTTATTTGTTTTTACCTTTTTCGACTATTTGCATACACATTTCAGTATTACATCATTGTGGCATCATGCTGCCTCAATTACACTAGACTTTCTTTGAAATAATAAATACCTTGCAGTAATTTGAAATTCTATTTATGCTATGTACAGCAAATTCTTTGTTATTATTTTTTCCAAAAACTCTGTCCCTGCTTTGCAGTGGGTATCACCTTACACTATGCAACAAATACAGAACGTTGATGGCGAGTTAGTATAGTATTGTGATATCGCTTTCAGCCAGCAGGGGGCAGCACAGAGCACAATGCAGCCGGCTCCACGGTCCATAAGCGAGGAAGACATTTCGCGCCATCTTTGAATTTGGCAGGCGTCGTAAATTTCGTCCTTTCGCCGAAAAAGGTCTTGTTTTGGTTACGCAACTGGCGTCCTGCGTCGACACGAATTTAGCCGAATTGCTGTTGAGGCGAACACCTGTCCGCTGGTGGCGCCCTATTTTCAACACACCTGCTGCTTGACTCCCGGATGTTAAGTAGGCGAACGGCCTCCGGGGAACTCCTGCACTTTTCTACAGTGGATATTTGAAGGACTAGAAAGGTCAACGGCGCCCAGCAGAGACGAGCACAGCTAACAGGTGTCGACGTTTTCAGCTTCCAAACTGGCGACGCCGACACAGGACGTCATGAAGGTGAAGGTGAAGGCGGCCCGGCGCAGAATGGACTCCCGAGCACACACCTGAAGCAAGACCGTGGAACAGTAAGTCGTTGTTTGGATTATGCGCGTGATGCTTGTGTTATTTGGGCCTGGTGCCGTGCAGCGTGAATATATACACTGTGTGTGTGTGTGTGTGTGTGTGTGTGTGTGTGTGTGTGTGGGGGGGGCTTCATCTGTGACTGTGGAGCGGAAGCCTGCAGACCTGCCGCTGCTCGCACACTGTTGCACGTTGCGTGTTCTTGAACGCAGCTTGGTGGGATGGCCGCCGTGCCTGCGCCATCGCTACGGCGTTGACCTCGCCTGTGACCTTTGAGCAGGTTGTCTCGTACATTGTTGTGCTGCGTGAATGACATTTTGTAGCCTAGGTCTTTAAAGGAAGCTAGTGCAAATTCTAGATCTGTATTTGCATTAGGCCTGTGTTTATTTGTTTTTTCCTGGTTGCCATAGGCCTAAATGCGTGTAACTTTATAGTTAATTAAAGCCTGCTAACACACCAGAGCTTATTGATTATTTCAGTGCTTTTCTAAGTTCAAAGGAATAAGGAAATTCGGAGCATGGTGAGAGCTGTATCAAAATAGGCCAGGGGAATATTTCTGACAGGAGAGGGTCTTCCTGATGAAAACATCTGCAGTGCCGTAATGGACATTCCCACAGGTGTGGACGTAAACCTCCAGTGTGCTTGGATGAATGAGATTGTTCTTTACGAGAAACTTGGTGCAAGTTCTTGTCTTTTATTTGTTGCCATTTCTAGGCTTAAATGCTTGTGACCATGTCTCAGTGGCGTGTATTGATGATTTGGGTTGTTGCCCAGAATAAAACACGTATTGCGTACTTTTTGCTATAGTAATATCACATCAGTTGGCATAACCTCCAAAACAGTAAGAGCAAGTCATTGATTGCATTATGCTTCTGTCAAGTAGTTCTGTTTGTATTGTATTTGCCGCTGTGCCATCACTGGGCTCATGTTATGTTGGGACCTCTTTTGAATCTTGACCTGAGTTGAATTGTATTTTGTGACATTAATTGAAATTAAATTAATAGAATTTGGTAGCCAAATGTGTTGTATTTGTATGGAACAACATGTAACTTGGTTATCAGAGTTTATCATTGGATGTTAATGTGTGAAACTATTTTCAAAATGATTTAATAAGGTTTATTATGTGTAAATCTGGCTTTCATAGCAGCCAGTACCTACCAGGCTGCTGCCTTGACCTTACTTAACTTTTTAGATGTGTAGTCTCACCCTTATTAATATTGTTTCCAGTTACTAGTGGTAGGAGGGATTTATCTCTGCCAATGGAGGTGTCTTTGTTATACCCACAAATATAAAGCCGTCTGTGTGATTTCTACATACAGTAGTAGTCCTACGCTACCTTTTTGTTTGCCAGCGCAAACCTCTCTTTTGCATGGCTCGTAATTACACATTACTAAAATGAGTGCCACCTGATATTATGAAACAATGTGGACGGTGCCCAGACATGTCCAGGCTTGGCCAAACAAAGAGAAACTGCAAGCATTCGCTGATTCCAAAGGGATTATTGTTAATTCTTGTTGAAGAGGTGCAAAAAGCAGACTTTTCTCCAAGCACCACTACTGGGTGATTTCAGGCACACGCATGGACTGAGTGGGAATGCCATAGTGCATCCAAGGCAAGTCTGCACCCCGGGCCATATGGTCAGTACGAGCCAAGTCTCGCTCTACATGTCCACTTAATGATGCTCCCAACACCTGACATTGCTTCACTCAAAATCTCATGTTGCGGGGGCATGTAAAGGGTGCAGAAATTTAATGATAGCTGCTGTTTCTGAATTAGATTTGGACTGTACTGCTTCATCCTCTCCGTCCTTCACAAACTACCACAAATTTCACAGATACTCTTCCGTGCTAATGCATGCCTTAATTTGTGTATTGTAATTATTTGGAAAACTTAAATGCAGCAAAAATGATTTTGTCGTTTGTGATGATTTCTTTTCCATGATGGAACTGGAGAACTACGAGTGAAGCCGGTGGAAGTTGGACTAGGATGCTTTCTGAGCAGACATCAATCAAACAGACACCTGGTAGTTCATTAGTCAACGGTTCTTTCAGACTGCTTAAATTTGCATCGACAACTTGAGCTCCCTTTTCAATGTGTTCCTCTCGCCACTTTGCTTGCAAATGTTCACCGCTCACCTTCCCACAAGCCTTTGCAACATAAGTACTAGTGTCCTTGTCCAAATGAATAGGGGTTATAACTTTGCATGTGAATTTTGTTGCTAGTGGATTTTTCACAATTGGGTTTCCTTGGATTTAACCTCTTAAACCCTGTTGGATCCACTGGGGGGAGGGGAGCATGGGGTGTTATCATTAAAATGCATACTGCAAGGACAAGCGCTGTTCAAAGTAGAGAAGTTTCTTTTAAATTCTGGTCACGACACAACCATTTCTAAAGTCACAAATATCTCAGGCTGGATTGCAGGGACATGGGTGATGAGCCAAAATAATGAACAAGAGGCAACTTGAATGGAAATATGTGTAAGCATCATGTAGCTTTGAAGACATGAAACTGATGAAGAACACACAGTTTATTATCCAGCATCATGCAGTATATAATAACGCTTTTTAGTTTGATGCTACTAAATTGGAAATTTAAAGCAAAGTAAGAATTCAGGCAGTTAGGAGTATAAAGTGCTCAAACCATTTTACAAAGAAAAAAACACAATGCACAGAGCTCAGCTGCTATTATGATGCTCTCAAGCACCAAAAAGCCTAGAATCTGAATCAGGACATTAGGTGGAGGTAGTACATTAACCATGGCCATTTCTGTTAAAGGACATGGTTTATTGAACATCCATAAAGGTAGCATAATACAAATGGCCTACAACATATCACACATTGCCACAAAACGCAACTAAAACAAGTGTACCCTTACTTCTAGTCTGAATCTGGTCTAAATAAATGTAAATAACCATAAATAAGTGTAAAAAAACATCAATAACTGAAGCTAATGTGGGATAAACATCACATCACATATTGTAATTGTGTAAAATAAACATTCTTTATCAAAATTAACCCAAACCATAAATGTCATGTAAAGGTGTTGTCATGTGAATCTACTTGCAGTGCAAGGGGTGGTTTTTCAGTTATAATTGATGATGCTGACAACCCTGTATCCGTTTGGTTTTATATATTTGTTTTTGACTTGACTCAGCCAATCACAACTGAGAACCATGGATCTTTTTAAATCCAGTACAGTTTTTGGAAAAGAAACATGATGCTTTACTAAAACCTCC
This sequence comes from Gadopsis marmoratus, assembly GCA_036023855.1. NCBI lineage: Eukaryota > Metazoa > Chordata > Actinopteri > Centrarchiformes > Percichthyidae > Gadopsis > Gadopsis marmoratus. The sequence continues at coordinate 22,613 of JAVQJF010038398.1, forward strand.
AGTGAAAAAATGTCTTTTCAGTTCAAACACTGAAACGGTGTGTATGCCTTAATGCAACAAGTATATCATTATTAAGGTGTTTCTCTGCAAATGATTTGTTATGACTTAATGGGTCAGCTATTCCTGATTTTTTTTTTTTTATTTATTTAGAGCATGATGAGGTCACACCGCCTGTCTCTCCAGTTAATATTAACAGCTTATTTTGTATGCATCATATCACAACCATACATATTAATATACCACGTTTATATATACAACACTACATTTCATTTTTAAAAGCAGTGTGTGTGTTGGCTTGCCATCATACAGACAATATTAGCTTTATAGTCTATGTACTGTACGTTTCTAGCCATATCACTAGCAGAAGTTAGGGCTTCTCTTAGAATTCCTGTGTGTCATTGTGCAATTAAGAAAGTGTAATACCGACATATTTTGTTTAATGTGTGCTTCAATTGTTTCAAATAAGCATTTCACACACTTAACACCACAGTAGAGTAAGATGACGTGCCCTCATTTTTCCATTCTTTAAGGAAAGCCCTGAGGATTATGGTATTAATGTGGAAATTTGCAGCTACAATGAGCTTAGATATGAAGATTTATAAGTTCAAGTATATTTGCTATGTTAATATGACCTTTTCTACTTTTTCATTAATTGCGTAATCCCATATAGAACAGACCTGATTAGTTAATCAGAGCGTGCTGTTTAACACCAGCTGTCCAAAATGCCTCCTCTTGACAAACTGACCTTTTGTTTAACTGTTGGTAGACGGTAGCAGTGTGGTCAAAATCGATTTGTTCCCGGAACTATTTTCAAACCTACAAGTGTGAAAAGCTTTGAGTGTAAGAAGATTTTAGTGAAAAACAAAGTGGAGAGTTGTGTCTGATATGGAGATTGCTTCTTCACAACTTTCAATGAATGCAGAGGTTTGTAATGCACTGTCCATGGGTGGCTAACACAATATTACTCTGTATTTATAAAGCCATTTAGAGTGTTATTCTTTTCTTCTGCTCATACTCTTTCAGTGATTCTAACCTTTTGATATTTCACACATAGTATGCAAAGTCACACACTCGCGCATTATCTGAGAAATTCAATATAAAGTGAGATTGTTGTCCTGGGATTTTACACCTTTTTCTGTGCATTTTGTTGCATAGTGAGATGCACAGATGCTCTGTTGATGAGACAGCTGCCAGCACTCAATTCAGCAACTGGGTCAAGTCCTTTTGACATCCATGACAAGTCCCTGTCATGAGTGCTGTGCCACTGTCCCCCCCAGGCTCTGCGACGTACCTATGTGTCCTCTGTGCTCCCTGGAGGCCTTTGAGAGGACCTTGGGGACCCCATAGATTCTCCTGTGGTTGGATTTGGCAGTCACATGCCCAAGGACAAGAGATGAGGCTTTGTCTTATGATAAGGCTCTGTGGCATTCAGGGGCATACAACCTACGTCTGCCGTTTAGGGATGAAGATAACTGCTCCTTCCCCATTCTTGCTGCATTATTAAGGGTGACAGGACTCATTGCAGAGTGTCTCTACCATTCTCTTTGTACTGCTCCCCCTTACCCCCCACCCCCACAACCCCCCCGGCCCTCCTCGACATCCCACCGCCACATGTGTCCTCTGTGAAATGGAAATGCCGCTCCATTAAAAACCGTCAACCTGAAGCAGATCACTGCTGCACTTATGCTAATGTAGACACAGGGAAATATCACACAAGGAGTGGAAGAAAAAAAAACTTAGAGGGAAGCAAATCAGATAAAAAAAAATTACAAGTTTCACTTGAGGGATGAAAGTATAGTGTCTCTAATTGGAAATGAATACTCTACTGCAGTATGTAGTTAAAGGAAATATTCACAATTGTGCAGGAGTTGAGGTGGTTTTGGTGTGCACTAGCGAGGACGAGAGGGAGAGAGATGGGGAAACAGACAAAAGCAAACTTGGATGGGAGATAATTAGGCCCACACTTTGCCCCTGCATTGAACAGCAGAGGCATCAGCATACATCAGCATTTTCAGTCGGCCACAATGCTGTGATTAGCGAGCGTGCAGGCTGAATTTACAGCTGTTTATACTTCTTTATGATTTTCATTTATTTTAGGTTTTCAGGCTAATGTTTAAAGTGGTTTCTGGGTAATTGTCCACTGCTTAAGCACAAATACAATGTGGTAAAATGTTGCTCTGGTTGGTGGGAAATAGACCTTGCAATCACTTAACAATTACAATCTAACAAGACTTCAATATACAAGTGATGGATAAAAGTACAGGAGAAAATAAAGGTCCTCTTGCTAATCTGTTTGGTTGCGTCTTGGCGGCCCGAGATCAGCCCCTCTGTCACCATGGAGAGTGACAGTAATGATAAACAGTAATCAAATCTGGTCCCGCGAGGGTCTGCCTCATTCCTCACTGCACATAATGGGGAGAGGGGAGGAAAATTAAGTGTCCCTTTGATCCATGCGGCTGAATACTGAGCATGTAGCAAATTAAAAAGAGATGCCTGCTGCACCTGCTTGGAGAATTGCTTCCTAACAATGCAGTTTTTTTTAATACACTGACATGCTTGATTGTCAGTCTCAGACCTTAATTTTCTCTAAACGCAGTGGTTGTGTCTTATATCGGTCCAGAGTACGATTTATGTGCATCATCAGGAAAGGCCAAGAAGTGTATCTCTTTATGTAAAGACAAACCTATAGCACACTTTTCACTTAAAAGTCTGCAGCTGTAAATGGATACGGTAATTTTGTTGTTTTCCATTTACTTAGACTGACTCTTTACCTTACTGTTTAGCTGTACTGGTACTGGTGATGTTAATGACAAATGCATTGACGTATGCAAACAGTGGTGGTAAAATGTTATTTACATAATATGCTGTAGCTTTGCGATGGAGGAAAAAGCAATGTGAGTGCTGAATGTAACTCACAGCGCTTTATGAGTGCAAGCATCTGTGCACCTCCCTTGCAAATGCAGGACATCTTGATCAAATGTGCACGTCATTGCCAGGTTTACCATGACTACGATATGTATAATAGGATGAAGTGATCGCAATTCACCATGTGAATATATATAATCATGTCACGCTGGGTTTTGCATTGGTCTTCAATTCTAAAAGCGGACCAATGCTTTCTTCAGGTGCGTGGGCATTGACTCCTTTTCTTACTGTGTACACGAGATGATGCTGATGATCATAATAATGCTGACGTGCTGATAACCGTGGTTAAAATGATCATTACAATAACAGCTGTCGGTTCCCAGATGTGTAATTCTGTGTACTATAATTACATTCATACCATGGCTGGAGAGAAATTTAATTTCAGATCTGATTGTTGTGTTTGTTGATTATTTTTAGATACCTCCAGTTACAGGTTAATCACAATTTCCAATTGAATTAGTGAGGTTTGAGTATGTCAGTGCATCACTGCTGAAATTTCCTTAATAAATCAAGATATAATGTAGACAGTACAATGTAGCTTCCCATCAGTGAGTTGTCCTTGATAGAAAAACCATCCCAAAATGAAATATTCAGTAATTCATTCCATATCTGCAGTAACTATCTCACCAACTCGCCAGCCAAACTAAACTAACGCAATAATGAAGAATGGATAGTTGTGTGTGTGTGTGTATGTAAGAAAGCAAGAAACAAGTTTATACTCTGATTAAGGCGAGATAGCCGAAGGTGTTTTAATGAAACAAGCTTGGTGTCCTGGGGAAGGATTGTGCGAGAGGTTTTACTTTTGATGGACTAGCATTGAGGGTTACACTAGTCTGCACGAACTTTGTCCTCAAAGTTTTAAAATTACAAAACCGTTAACATTCACATGCAGTACATACAACATTGAGGTTTTTGGTAATTAGGAGACAACAGCATATGAAAAACAAGTGATGTTTTGGAGGGCTGTTTGATCCCCTGACCTCCTAAACTTCCAAAGTTGGAAAATTGTGTCATGAAGTTCCTTTGATACCACATGTACAATCTGTGCTCATGTTTTGCTGACTTTGAGAAGCCCTCCACTTCAGATGTTTCTTAACTAGACTAGTGAGTGATGGCACCGTTAACTATCATGGCCCAAAGTTGTCAAGCGGTCAAACCCTTCAGGGGGAACAAATTGCTCAGAGAAATGTGGGGGGTGATGCCCAGCCATATTACACATTACACGGGTGAAAACAAATGTAAAACTGCACATGAGAGTCATTGAGGCAGAGTTTTAATTATTGTCAGTGTCAGACTTGAGCATACACTCAGGGAGGCAAAAATAGAAAGGGAATTAGCCCCTTTTCACTATCCCTGACAGCTAATTACATATAAAATGGCTAACACCGCAAAACAAAAGCAGCCAGACAATTACACTTGGCTGTAGCTTGAGCTGAGCTCTAAAGACTGTAACACGGATGCTTAAACTTTGATTTTGCAGAGGACTTTACACATGGATCTTGTAAGGATTCTGGAGGCAGGAGGCATCGGAATGCGTGTATACATTTTTTTTTGGAGATCAATTTGGCCTTGCTTCTTGATGCAGCCTTGAGCACATCTCAAGTCATGCGCCCGTTGAAGAGTCAAATGCAATGAATGCTAAATATGAGTTCAGCGAGGAAGACTGTTTATTGGCTCTTCTCCAAATGAACATTGACTCCCTCATCTATTTGATACATTTCTGAATGCACCCAGGGAACGATTAAGAGGTAGCACGATTCTAGGGCATCATGAATGGATGATTCTGTCTTGTGTGTCTTATTCTAGTATTTTTCAATAAATTACATTCAGTATGGTCTAATCAATCTAATTGTGGCTCAAATACCTTTCCCCACAGCTCCTGTCCCGGATCTTGGCAGACTGGTGGCTAAATGGGAGTTGGTTTGAAAGGGAATGAAGGGGCTCTGTGGTTGTCAGGGCTGCTGCTTTGTATCCTTTCCCAGTCTGGCAGAGGCTCCCTGCTCTCTGTCCTCCAAGTCAAAAGCCACCTAACCAGCCAGAGATGGACAGAGAAAGGGCAGACAGAGAGAGAGAGAGAGAAAACTGGCCTAGTTTGGTCTCTGGGATACTGATACTCCTGGGCCTCTTCCTGGACTGGTCATACATTTTGTGTGTGTTTCTGTATGTAAAGATGGGTATCTGATTGCCCTTGTCCTTGTTGTGGGCTGAGTTTGTAATATAATACTGCAGGTGTGTTACCTCTCCATATGAGCATTCATGTGTGTTTGAGAGGAAGAAGCCCAGGAAGCAGCTGTATTTATGTATGCCTGTGTGTGCGTTCGTGTCAGTGAACCCAGACCAGCTGTATCACCACACCGTTTGTCCGGGCTCTCATTGCTTGATGTTGGCATAAACAAGCAGGCGCTGATCTGCGACATCCTCACATGACAGCTTAACAAAAGGAGAAACAAAGCGCGTGACGGCTTGGGGACAGCCAGTCGCACACCCTCCCGATGTGCTGGCTGAATCAAATTTGCCCGTGAGGCATCAAGACCGCCTATAGGTCCATGACTGCTTTAATTATTTCCAAAACGTGTTTGGTCTGACCTAAGTTGAGTCCGCATTTATCTTGAAGGTGAAATCATCAGTTCCTTTGGATAATGTTTGTGGAGCCAGCTGGACTCAAACAGCTTTTGTTCTTTCAGAGTCTTTGTTCTCATCCAGCTGGCCACATAGCTAAATTGCTTAGGTTTGAAAGTGGCAGGGTAGAGACAGCGGCACAGTTGAGACCAATGAGTACAAATCCGATGGATTAAAAGAGTTAGACTTTGGCATCAGCTGATTTTTTTTTTTTTTTTAATTTAAACTAGAAGCTATGAGATATTGCATGCTGTGATGCCCTATTTCATTTGTTGTTAATAAGACTGTGCTTGTGCCTCAAGCTGGTCCTCTTGCACCACCAATCCAAAGAACCCGCGACAGCACTTTTAATAAACAGGATTATTCAGTTGCAGAGAACCAGGACCTCTTTACACTGGTAGCAAACCTTGACAATTTCTCCTTTCCTTGGGTTACAAGTGGTGGTGGAGTGATATAGCAATGCTGCATGGAGTAGTAATGATTGACATCAATTGCTCATTGCTAATCTAAGCTCCCTATGTTAGAGCGTGAAATGGAATAAAGACATAATCATAAAGTTTGTGCAAGTGCCTCTCTTCTGAGCCAATTTTCTTTTTTATTTTTTTTTGCAAGTGTTCTGGGCTCTGGATAAAATTGTAATGCAGTTAATGCACAGAGTGAATGTTTCTAACTGATTCAAAGCAGCAAAATTATAATGCTTGAAAGCATTGGCAGTGATTGAGGCACAGTAAAGCACTGCTAAATGTGTTCAGCTGATAGACGTTTAGGGGCCCATTAATTTGAGAAGAAGTAGTTGTGTAGGTGGGAAAACGAATTAGACTAAAAGCCCTTTAAAAGTGCAGCTTTAGGTGACGTCCAGGAAAACCAGAATAGTCTTTCTTTTCATGTCTCCAGGGAGATCTCGTACCATACGGGCAACAGTACAAGAGGACACAGTCTGCACACACGCAACTCTGTTTTTCCATGTAGTTTTGAGCTAAGATGATGTCTTGTCACATTAGCATCTGGATGAACAACTGGTGATAAGGCTCATTTCAAATATCAGTCAATGGCAATATATTGTGCCTGCGCTACACTTGGTTCACTAATTTCAAATGTTTCTTCTGGCGCGTACATTACTATTTCACTGGTGGAAGATGTATCAAGGGAAATTCTTTTAATAGTCGTCGCTGTATTTACAAACATAAACAGTCTACAGTTTGACCTTTAACTTCCCCGAAATAGATTTGATGAATAGTCCATTACTGTCCACTTTATAAATAAAAGAACTCAAGGGTGACATTTACATCGAATCAGGAGAAGTATAAACAATATGAGAAGAGATCTAATAAATCATGGCAGAGTTTGTGGAGCAACTTATGCTGATAGTTACCAGTAATGTTTAAAATATTCAGCTAAGCGTGAAATCTTATGAAGTGAAGTGTGAAAAAAATAAAATGATTAACATGTTTTTCTATTATAACAAGAACGGACTCTGCAAAACGCTCTCCTCCATTACTCTGTGGATACGATTGGAACACGGTTTGACAGGTCAGTACCAAACTTGGAGAAATTGTACCTGTTATGTAAACCTTTAGGTCAATAAGGTTATCGCATCATCTTTAGTTGGGCCCTGAGTGCAGTGCCCAGGTGCTGCAGTCTAACAGATGGTTATGTTCTACAAAGACATCCTCATTCCAGTGAGTTTATAGGAAAATATTATCATCCCAGGGAGGTGACGCTCAGTAGGTGAGCGGCAGTTGTGTGCCTAGCCAGGTATGACTGATATAAATGCTGCACTCCCGCTGAGTTCACAGGGCACTGCTCCAGTTTCAGTGTTGCAGGATCAAGATTGCACCACAAAAGCCGTACATAGTTCCTTCCCGTTATAAATCTGTGGGTGTAGCTTAATGGGGTAGCATAGGCAGCAGACCTTAAATAGAGGTAACTAATTCCTTTGTTGCAG
>JAVQJF010038401.1:0-17018 GCA_036023855.1 Gadopsis marmoratus
GGTCGTTCAGGTGGTTTTGGCCGCGCACTTTTTTTGTTTCCTTGGTGGTTTTTGTGCCGGGTTTTTTTTTTTTTTTTTTTTTTTTTTGTTTCCTTTTTTTGCCCCCCCCCCCCCCCCCCCCCAAGTTTACTGCTTCAACTGACGGCACCAAAGACTTTGTTATAACGGAGATCTTTAAGGAAACTGTGGTTTTTCTTTTGTCCCCCTGATGGTGGCTTTAGTGTGTGTGTGTGTACACATGGTTTTGAGAGCCTTCTCACTCGTGCACACAAACAGGAGATTTGCTGCCGTTTTGAACTTCACCAATGAAACATCAAAGCTCCAACCGGTGCAGTCACCTTTCTAAAATGACAGCCTGTGGGACTCGTGGCTGGATGAGTGTCATTGTGGCGTTGAGATGATTATTTTTATCTGTGTGGCTGATGAATAAATCCAGAGGAAATGCTGAGGTCACTTTGACACACACACACGCACACTGAGGTATCTGAGGAGGAAGCACTGTATGTTGTGGTCACAGGGACAGATGTAGAACATAATTGATTTATTCAGTGTGTGTTCTCCTGAGGCTGTAACACTGTGGAGAGAAACTCCTCCTCCTATGTAGATCCACAGTTTAATGCAAGGTCCTAACGTGGTTTGTGGATTTGATTATTTATTTATTTATTTTTAAGGCTTCACCTCACTCCTTTTTGGCCATTTTGGCCCAGACTGAAACATCTCAACAGCTGCTGGATGGATTGCTATGACGGATCCAGGTGTGCGCATCACTGATTTCAGCCTTTTCAACAAGTGTATGGATGAAACGCACACTCGCACACTGACAACCTTGACCCACTCAGCACCGCTTCCTGTTGTTTCCCGAGCGAGGTGGCGGAGCGAGCGGATGCAGAGAACACGAGCTCGCTGCCGTTTACCTTCATGTTTTCCTTCGGTGCCTTTTTAGCGCCGTCCCTGCAGGCTGACTGCACGCGCACGGCCGACGAGGTGAAGGGTTTTATTGGCGCCGAAAGGGCTCCATGGCTTCCTGCAGCGGAAGACGCCAGCTGTTTTTTATCGCTTTGTGCTTCAAGGAGAAAGTGGATTGATGAGCTGCTGTCTGTCCGTCTGCGTTAAAAGAAAGGACACACATGTTCATAATTTCATACTTTTAATGATTATAGTAGTAGATCATGTGCATCCTAATGCTGCAGATTGTCCCGGGAAATTCTTGTGTTGTCTCATATAAAATATAAATGAATAACTAATGAATTCAAAGAAGCCTCTAATCGAGACCCCCCCCCCCCCCTCTAATGTGGTAAGAAATGATTACAGTCTTTAATAATCTCAGGTTAAAGTTTAACTGCTGGACCTGAAAAGTCCATCCTGGTCATATATGATTTATTTACATTTATGATAACTTTTCTTTGCTTTATTAATACGAGATGGCCTATCTTCATTATGTGTTGTATAATTATTTACATGGATACTTTAGTTGTTTGCTCCCCTGGTTACCTTGTTTCCGGACACATGGATCTTCGCTCTGCACTCAATCTTTGCGTGTAGAAACCGGACCCGTTACTGTAACACTGAATGTACACTGGAGGCTTCAAGTTTCAGGGTTCGTACAAAGTCTTTAAAAGTTTGAAAAACAAAATGCTTAATTTTGAACAGTTATGCTTTCAAAGTTGGCAAATATGCTTGGATTTGAAAATCCTCCTTGAAATTTGTTTTGATTTTTCAACATAAACTCATGTGAATCAAAAGTCTTTTTAATATTTGAACTGAAACGATCTGTTTGTCTCCTGGCGTTTATGGTAACAGTTAAAGGCTTTGAGAGTCTGGAAATCTTTGGTTTAGGAACCTTGAAAGTCTTTGAAATGCTTGCATGCTGGACCACGATTGGCTTCTAAACATGTTGACTGTTGGGTGGGACAGTCTGCCCCCCCCCCTGCATGGCTGTAGACTAGATCAGGCTGATATGAAAACAAGACTGACTACAAATAAAATTTATTTTCCTCTTTTACATCACATCACATATCGCAATCATTCATCATGGAAGCAATTCAAATAACGGGCACAACAACCAAGAAGTATAAATCAATGTTGTAACATAAACTTCGTGAGGCGGTTATGGTATGGTTTTTGTGTGTTTTGAGGGACCGGATGTTGAGGGTGCTGTCCTCCCTTTGAGAACCAGGATTATTCGGCTCCATGAACACTTAGTCTCTCTGATAATGAGTGCTGCACAGACTAATGGGTGATGGATATCCCCTGCTGGCCCGGTAAACATATCCTGAAGTAAATCAGGACTGAACTGATCAGATCAGTTCAGTTCATCATCAATTGATCCAGCTCCTGCGTCGAGGTCAAAGGTCACAGCAGGGCCTGGAGGTTTTGGCTTCTGTGACCCTGACAAACAAAACTAGACTGGAGTCGTCAGAAATGTGGCTTCAGTTTGGTGAACGAGTCAGAATAGAGTGTGTGTGTGGGGGGGGAGGTTAAGCCTGGTTAATGGAGGATTAACCATAAAGAGCGGATCAGTGTGTATTAAACACACACTCTTGTCCATTAACAGACCTCTTAGTGTGTTTCTCTGCTCACTTCAGAGAATGCAGCAGCTGACAGACGGGCTCTAATGTGATTTGGACGGAGCCCAAATGTGTCGTCATGGCAGCTAAACTGAGGTATTTTCACTCCTGGTTCAGACCTCGCTCAGTCCGCACGGAGGATTTATTTATTTATGTATTTATTTTTCGTCTTCCTGCTTAGTCATGGTTTCATAGCTGCTGCAGAACGAGAGGACAGACACGGAACTGTTTGTCCCGGGGCATTTTCTGTACTTGCTTTTGAAAATAGTTTTGTGATCGTACAACAAAAGAGATGATTGAAATGATAAGATGGTAAATGGCAGAAGTATGGCAGAGGTAAAATAACTGCAAAGAGAAACGAAGCTCCTAAAGAAATGCAAAATTATTACAAAGAGATGAAAAACTACTACAAAATAACTGCAAAGAGAAACAAAATGATTACAAAGTGACTCAAAACTACTACCAAGAGATGCACACCAACCACACGCAGGAGACTGCAGAGACAACAAAATGACTACAAAGAGAAGCAAAATGACAGGAAAAACTACTACAGAGAGGTGCCTTTCACACATCACAGCTTTCATAATCCATTCATGGGCTTTAGTTTGAAGGAGGATACCGTCGCCGCTCTGCAGCGCTGAGCTCGTCCTCCGCTGCAGAGAGAACCAGTACAGAAACAACAGAGTCACTGTTCCCTCTCCTTCCTTTGGGGTCAGGCTGTTCTGTTCCCCCGTGTTTCCCCCTGGTGGTGTGCAGCCACGTGGCTAATAACTGACGAGACTTCAGCCGTCGTGATGGAAGTGCCGTGTGTGTGGGTCACGTCTAATGTGATCGGTGCAGCTTCTGCCCGGTCACCTGTCGGTCGGGTTTCCTGCCGTCGGTGTGCGCTGCAGGATCCATGCAGCGTGCTACCTGCACACTGTGAACATCCTGCTAACGCAGAGAGACGCTCGGGGCAGGAAGTTGCTCCACCTGTCTGTCTGCAGGCTGCAGAGACTGCTGAACCCCAAATCCAGCACGCACCCTAACAACTTACCACCACGCCATTAAAGTACATACTCTTGAGTTCAACTGGGTTCATTTTGGCTTGGTTATGTGGACTTTTTAGTATTTTGACAAAACAAAAATATGTTAAAATTAGTTTGGTCAGATTAATTGAAAACTAAACAGAATTTTGCATGACATTGGATCTATTCTCGCACATTTTCAGATTGTATGAATGAAATCTTTACAGCATCAAGCACCAGATGGTTTTAGATGAGACATTAATCCAGAGAAAATTCAACAGCCTAAAACTTGTGACGCGTTTAAAAATGCAGCAGTACCCAGGAAGGTTGAGTGATTGAGCACACGGGAACAAATGTCGTAGCAGGGATGGTGCAACAAACAAAAAGAGGTGAATACTTAAATACAGCACAAGTGGAAAGGATTCATAAGCGGCTTAAGTTGCATTTCACAAACATCCTTTTATAGTTTCATGTTATTATCGAAATGTTTTGTTTGAAATGTCAGTCTCTAGGTATCTGGTGTCTATTGGAAGGTGCATCTTCATTGAGCCAGTGTGTAGTTTTCGCATCGTAACCTTCGTCCATGTTTTCACCTTTATATTTGAAGTTAAATATGTCGCCTGTAGAGCCGACGGGACACGGACTGAAACATTTCTCTGTGTGGATGGCAGGGAAGTTGTGACAGAAACACAGAAGGCATTACATCTGACAAGGACCGTGACCCAGACCTGAACCTACCATCACGTGGTATTTAAGAGTCTTTATAAGGAGGATCCAGCTGCTGGGAAAACTTCATGTTTTGGGGGAAAAAAACCAAAAACCTTAGCAGCCTCTGATGCTTTAACTGGAAAGTCAGATTTTTATTTTTTTAAACACAGACTGTAAAGTGGCGGTTGGTTGCCTGCAGTGGAAACAGACTCAGCAAAACGTATTTCATCAACATTCGGCTGCTGGTAGTTTCCCAGTGTGGCCGTTCTCTGAATTGGTTTCGTTATGTGTTCCTCGTATGAAAAGGTTAGGTAATGGTTAACTGTGGGAACAGGGTGGACCGAGACGAAGTCATGAAAACTTCCCTTTTGGTGGAAATGTTGTTGTTCATACCGGATATCGGGGCATTTCATTAGAGGGGTCGAAGGTCATGTCTGTGGTGCCACCCTCAGGCTGCAACATTAACAGTGTCAGCAGTAGACTTTAATAGCAGCAGTAACGTTACTCCCTGACCTCCGTCTCTTCTTCCTCAGTTCCCTGAATGTGGATTCTTCGGGATGTACGACAAGATCCTGCTCTTCCGTCATGACCTGAACTCGGACAACATCCTGCAGCGTCTGACCTCGGCGGAGGAGATCCACGAAGGCGACCTGGTCGAGGTGGTGCTCTCCGGTAACAATCTTAACTCTCATTTTTGCCATCGATGAATCTATTGGTAGCCTGTAAGCCAGCATCCTCTTCAGTTCAATTAGCTTGGTGACTCGGTTCTTACTGTTTCTGGGATCCAGACACAAAGCTAAGAATAAGAAACACAATAACAATCTGAGCAAAGGTACAACAAGACTAAGAGTTTACAGCCATGCTAGCAGCTCAATGAGGGATACTAAATGCTAACATTAGCATGGCAATATGCTCACAATGACCATGCTAAAATGTTGATCTTTAGCAGGTATAATGCTTACCACTTTCACCAACTTAGTTTAGCCTGTTAGCGTGCTAACATTTGCTAATTATCGCTGAACACAAAGTACAGCTGAGGCTGATGGGAATATCCTTAATGTTGCTAGAGGAAACGTCAGAGGATCACCAAAGGTATTGCAGTTCATCTTCAGGAGAAAATTAATATTTGAACCAAACTTCGTGGCAATGCACTCAAAACCAGAAACGTCAACCTCTTGGTGGCGCCAGAGGAAAAGTCGGGGATCACCAAAGTCATTAGAATTCATCCTCTGGGGACCGTGAACGTCTGTACAAAACGTCACATTATCCATCCAATATTTGATGAGATATTACGGTGGACCGATCGACAGACATTCCTCTTTGGCATTCCTATGGCCATTTGGCTAGCGTGGATGAAAATGAATACATATATTACGATATATACACAAATTACATCTCATCATCATTATTAGTACTACTGTTACTAGCGTTCATTTGTACACATTGGCTGCGCAGGTTGGACCCTGTGAGCGTTCAGCCAGTAACAACCGGGAGCACGTCACAGATTTATTTTTTGTTGTTTGTTTTGTCTCGGCGTCCTCGCCTCTTGTTCATCCAGCTCAGAGTGAGAGCGCTGAGGTCGCCTCAGTTCTTGTTTCCCCCACAGCCCTGGGTCACCCTGCACGCTGTGACCATAATATTGTGTATAGGATGATCATTTCCTGAGTCGTGTCGACGGGTTGGGCTGTAAATACTAAAACTGACACCTTAACAGCCGAACACCCAGACGCAGAGCAGCGGCAGGTTTAAATTACACGGGAGGAAGAAAACGAAGTCGCAGCCCGAACCGCAGCGGGCTCAAACCCACGACCACTTCCTCCTCCTGCTGCTGCAAAACGCTGCAGAGCTAAGCTAGTTGATGTCTCTATTAATGTGTGCCTCTGTAAGTAGAACGGCGGCGGCATCTTCCAACTCGTGCCTGACTCTTAAGACGACTTGGAGAAGTTGCTACAAAGCAAGATTGAAGATTGCAAGAAGACTTCCTGTTTCTGGTTAAATAAAAGGGATCTTACTCTTGAACAAACGGTCCGTCTCTGCAGGGATCCTTTCCATGATGTTGTCAGACACTTAGTATAACAGTCTGAACCAGAGTCGGAGGCAAAAACAAGCACTTTTAGTGGACACACCTTTCATGGGCGCAAAGGATTACGTTGCAGCCTGTTTGGAGGCCATGTTCTGGATCAGTTCCAAATGTTTTTGTACCTATTAGTCATCTAGACCTCAAAATATGTAAAAAAAAAAAAAAAAAATAGAGTCCAGGTTTAAACCTGCCCTTTAATGTCACTACAAAAGTGCAAAGATACTGTAGTTATGATCCCTCTGGATGTCCTAAGGCAGTGATTGGGATAAGGATCAGGGCTGATCCATGGATCACTGTCATGTATGTAAATCCTGACCCGTTTCCAGTTCTGTGTTTATTGCAACCTACTGTGCTCCAGGTGAAACGGCCGTGTTGTGGCCTTCTGACATTGGAACAAAAAGTGCCGTTACTCAAGTGGGCCATGTCTCCGAAGTGCTGCTGTGCTGTTGGTTGAATGTCACCACTCGACGTCTGTTCCGTGATCGTATCGCGCCATCTTCATCAGCAGATGGAGTTTCCTCAGTTGAGATTTTGAGATACATTTTATGTGGTTTGTTGTTTGCAGAGGACAAAGAGAGGCAGACCGAATCCTGTGGCAACAGCTCCTCACTGACACTTGCATATTAAATACTACATGCAAAGCACTACATGACACTATCAAAGGAAAGCTGTCATACAGGTTGCAGTTTATTTCAGGCCTTCTTTAGACTACGTCGTCCCCAGATTGGGTTCAGTATCAGCAGATAGATCCACGTAAAAGAACTTGAATTGAGTTCTTAAGTTGCAACAAAACCTGATTGCGACATCTCTCACTTTCTCAAAAAAGAAGGCTGTGATGGTTTTGTACAACTGTGTTCCTAAAAGCTGCCCATCTTTGCTGATGACAAATAGAAGCTGCAGAAGGTAACAAATAAGATGGCAACCTTTTTAAAGGCTGTACTGGCAGCGTCTCCTCCTCTTCCATCCAAACCAGGTTTCCATCCATGTTGTTGTTGTTGTTGTTGTTGGACTGGTCTGTGTTTGTCGATTTCAGCTCTCGCCACAGCCGAGGACTTCCAGATCCGACCTCACGCGCTGTACGTCCACTCCTACAAGGCGCCGGCCTTCTGCGATGACTGTGGGGAGATGCTGTGGGGGCTCATCAGACAGGGCCTCAAATGTGAAGGTGAGCCGGGGGTTGGGGGGGGAGGTCACGTCATGTTATGACTCTGTGCCGCTGTGGTTTACACCTGCAGTCACACGCATTCAAACTGAAAGAGAAACACATTTAATGGACGCGTTGGAGGCGTCTACGATGAAATCACACATTGATTTGACATGAATTTCGTTGTGTAAACGTTCCATGCGTGCTCATGCTTTATAATGTTAACCTACCAGCTTTTGTTGCTCATGAAATGTTGCCCGTGCAGTTTCGTGCTGCACAGCAGAGGTTTCGTTTCCAGATTTAAAAACGTGACGCAAAATCGGACTTACTTTTTTGTGACGCGGTACAGCACACAAACGGCTAATCGTTCATCACAATTGGGCTATTTGGAAAAGTGAGAGAAACGTTAGTACGAAGGGAAGCGAAGATGGGATGTGTGGCCATCTGGTGCCTTCGAGTGCCTCCAATGTCAGTGAAACAGTGGTTCTTTTTTTTTAAAAACTGGTAGGACATAAAATCTACTCTAACACGGGGACGACTTGCATCACCTGAAAGCTCTGTAGCAACCACCGAAACATGCGTAAATGTATAAACCCAGCAAAAGTCAAAACGGGTGTCACCCGGATCAGATTGCGATTCACTCGGCGATCTGGGTATTTCAAACACTTCCTGTCAATTAAACTTTCCGAGAGGAGGTGATGTGTGTGCTGCCAGTGTTCCTGTGGTGAAATCCCAGTTTAATGAGCGTAACAGAGGCGAGCGGGAAGCTGCACGTCATTCCCTCCGAGTGACTGTCGCTGCACGGCGGCGAATAACTGAAGATTGATCTTTAAACGCGCGTTCTGACCTCCGCCCCGCTGAGAAAATAGAAAGCCCGGCTGCCTGGACTAATTCAGCCTGATGTCATGATTGTTTGATTACATTTAATCAAGTGACTCCTCGGGGCTCAGGCCCGGCTTTGATTGCTGCCACGTCCAAACTGACCGAGTCGAGGCCCAGGAACGCGTCCGACACACACGCAGATTCTAACACGCTGATTTTTATGAGCCTGAAAGCTGCAGCAGGACGTCTTCAGTGACTCTTGTGACTTCCTGTGACTATTTTTCACGTCTTTCAAGTCCTGATCTCGGCGCTCGCAAACCTCAGAGCGAGTCTTAACTGTAGTGATGCCAAGCGGAGAAAAGAGACGCTCGATGTTCTGAGCAGCGGAGCGGCTGTCGGCGCAGGAACACGGCTTCCTCTCATACAACTTGTTTGAAGGTTGAAACTGTTAAAGGGCCAAAAGAGTTTTTAACCTGAGAAGAATCTGCCCACCCGCTCCGGCTGAGGGGAGTGACGGACAAGAAGCCTGATGGAGGAAGAGGAAGAAGGCTTTTGTCACTGGTGTAAATAGGTTGTAAACATAATTAGGTGTAAGCATCTAATTTGGAAAAACAAGCACACTAACCACATCCTGAGCTCTTTAAAAGTCATGTACCTGCATTTTGAAATAGTTCTACACAAACAGACACATCGGGCGTCATGGCTGTGGTTTGATGCTCACAGATAGAAGGTTGTTGGTTCCGTGTGGAGGCTGAAGCCATTTTATTTCCACATCATGCCAGGCACGTCCCTTAATGGGGTTATTCAGACACTTTATTTCTCTAAGTGAATAAGCAGGACGACCTAACAGACCTTTGTGTTTTCTGCGTGTCGACGCTTTCTATTCATTTATTTGTCGAAGTGTGATCAGAGGAGCGTGTAGGTATGTGCGAGGGTAATAATATTGATAAATAATATTAGTTTGACGGTGCACCGGCAGATTCGACACACAAAGGGAACTGGGATCTGGGCGAAATACATACGTCGTCTGTTTAAAATCACAGCAATTTTAAAGTTTGGCTGCACGCCGTCAGTTTCTACTGAGCACCAACCCAAAGCCCGACAGCAGGAGGATAAAATAGAATTATTACAATGATCCCCCCCCCCCCCCCCCCTTTTCAGGATGTGGACTCAACTACCACAAACGGTGCGCGTTCAAGATCCCCAACAACTGCAGCGGAGTCCGGAAGAGACGGCTGTCCAACGTCTCCCTGCCGGGCTCCGTCATGTCCGTCGCTCGTCCTCCTTCAACAGAGTTCACCCTGATGCTGCAGGAGGAGGTGGGTGTTTCCTCCCGTCACCTGAACACGTTGGTTTTGGGTTGGTCCAGAATGTGTTTATTCAGCATTTCAGAATTGTTAAAACTGCTTTAAACACCAGAAACGCACAACGGATAAATTCATATATTTAACACCGTATTTTGGTTTTGCTTTACTCAGTCCAGACTCCATTTTATGTCCTATTCAAAAGTGTGTAATTTAAATGAACTTCTCTTGTGGCCTGTGTGCTAATACGACACCTGAGGGCACCTGAAACTGAAATTTTATTTTCAGCATCTTATTATGAGGAGTATTATTATTTTACTAGTAATTGTTTTGTTAATTTAACAATATAAGCCAAATTAGCGTTGTCTTATCACAGGCAGCTTTACGTTGCCCGATTAAAAAAACAGTCTGATCTGGAAATCTTTGACTAACTAAAGACCACACTGTCCCCCCACTGTCCTCACACTGAATCGGACTTTTCTGTGTGCACTTTGCACGTTTTCTCTTTGCCTGGGTTTCGTCTGGGTGGCAATGACGGCCTCTCGAGCGCAATTAAAGCGCCATTTTAAAACCATTCCATCCAGCCACTGACCTTTCTTTTTTAAATTGTAGAATAATAAATAATGAGAGGATTTTTTTGCGCCGTGCATTAACAGTTCACAGCCTCAGACCCTCAGGTGGGGCCCTTCTGGTTGTTCCAGAGTCGAGGCTTAAATGTAAAGGTGACCGAGCTTTTGCCATCAGGACCCCCGACTCTGGACCGACCTGCCTGATGAGATCAGGCTGCAGAGTCAGTGACCTCTTTAAATCACTTCTTAAAACACATTTTTATAGACTTGCTTTAATGTGATGTCGTCTTTATATTGTATTTACATTGTCTTTTTATTGCTTCTATTGGTTTTAATTCCTTTTTTGTATTTATTAATCTTTTATCTGGCCTTTGTTTGCTTTTTGCTGCTTCCTGTTTTATTGCTTTCTGAGTCTGCTGTTTTTGATTTGTCTGTCAAAGCACTTTGTAAACTCTGTTTTTTAAAGGTGCCATATAAATAGTTATTATTTTATCATTAATCCAGAATTATTTTAACTCGGTACAACTACAACCACACTTTTGTCTGCTGCTAGAAAGGCCCCAAATGACCTGTCGCCTCTAATAAGGAATAGCAACATTTTGGGAGTTTGGGGGACACATTTTTAACCAAAACAATGACTTAGACTGACCCCAAATTCACACCAGACACTCATTCGCTCAACCCACGTGGACTCTGACCATCTTTAAGGTGTCAGAATCCTTCAAACAAAATCTGAACCTCGTGGTGAAGAGTTTGGTAGTGATGCGAAAGAGATTGACAAATAATGAATGACGTGAATGAAAACAGACTTTCCATGCTGGAACCGTTGTGCAACCAGCATGAACACACACACACACACACACTCGCTCTCTCGCTCTCTGATGCCTGGAGGCAAACCACTGGATTTTCCATCCTGTTCAAACCAGCGAGCAAAGTGAGTCACAGTCAGAGCTTCACACTAAACTTTTGTCAGCTGAGATCACACTTTAATAAACACACACAGAAAGGACTCTGATCAGGCTGAGTGAGCTCCTTATAAACACACAAAATATGTCTTATTGTGTTTTTCAGTGACAGTACAGTAAGGTCACAGTCTAAACCCGTTCACACTTCAGGAACCAGGTCATTCAGAGAACACGGGTGATCAGAGGACACGCTCTCAGCGCCAACGTGCCAAAATCTGCTTTGGATGGCGTTATTTTAAATACAACGATGCATCGCTCCGTGTAATTATCTCTCCTTTTCATGCAGCCGCTCTGCTGTTACTTTTCCTGCCTGCAGGCGTTTGCCGTGCATGTGCGTACTTGCCGATCAGAAACTTGGCTGCTCGTATACACGACCAAGAAATCTTTTTTATCCCCCAGAGCCACGTTTCTTTCTCGTGGACACAGCGTTTAAAACATCAGTTTACTGAAGAAAGCCGACCGTAACCCGGCTACTTAAAATGCAAATGCGCCGATAGTTTTTCGAGGTCTTTCCCACAAATCTTTCTGCTTCTCAAAGTATCACAAACGTTTTGCAGACACAATGTCTTTACCACTATTGTTTTAAACTATAAACTATTTTCTACTGAAGGAAAGAAACGGCAGGTTTCACAGCATGAAATGCGTTTTCACGTTTAACCTCTTAGTTTTTTTTATTTATAGATTTCGACACGCCTTAAAACTAATTGTTTAACTAGCAGGTATGTGGCTACATGTAGCTGAAGTGAAGAATGTACCGTACTTGATTACAATGAGAACAATGTCCTTGTCAAGTTAAAGAGCCACAAAATGTTTTGGTTTTTAAACGACTTCAGAGGAACAAATGTAATATTTCTGGCAGAAGACCAGAGGACGTTTGTTGTTTAAGAAACGTGTTCATGTCGACATGTTCAGGCAGCAGTTTGGGGTTAATCTCATTCCATTGTCCCCGCCGGTATTTCATGTATGTAAACAAAACAACGCTCCGCGAGGCCTCGACACGTTTTGGTTGATCCATGTTTCTGCTCTATAACACAATCTTTCACATCAAAGCGCATCATCGCATCTCTCCTGTTTAAAGGCTCTTTATAGGTCATTTGGTCACAAGCTTGCGTGATGATTCAGCCTGCGATGTGAGGAGGTGGATTATCAAACTGTTCTGTACTAATTCAGGCCCATTGTGTCACATGCTTCCTGCTCTTTGCAGGACTGCGGCCTGTAAGCTGCACGTTGTACAAGGACAGCCATTGTTCTGTTGGATAGAAAATATTTCATCTGTGCTCTACTTTCACGACGAGGGAACAATTCTCCAAATGCAATGTCTCTGCTGAACCTCCCGAACCCTGGTGGTTCCCTTCAGGAGCTTTAAAGTCTTTTTACATGGAGATAACAACATATTGGGGTCTTGAAAGACTTAAAAAGCATTGAATTCACTTTCACAAAGGCCTTTAGAAGGTATTAAAAAATCTTAAATATATTCTCTGGCCTGCTGCATGTGGTTGTGATATTCTACAGCCTATACATGAAGCTGCTTATGGGCTTAAAATTGTGGAAAAACTTCCAACAACTTGAATCATGTTTTCTGCCTCCTACCTGGGTCCAGGTCATTTTAATTGAGACCTCATATTGCTGAGGATTACTGTTGCATACAGGTGGAAAGTCAGTAAATAAATCAATGTACTGTAATAAACAATCAGAGGTCTTGTTGTCTCTACGGGCTTTCCATCTTTCTTTTACAGGTATTACGGTAAAAACTGTATTAAATTTAATTTTAAGTGGGATTTTAAAAATGATTTTTAAGTACCGATAATCAATAACATCAACTGACTGAATCCTAATAGTTGACTGTTCACTACTCTCTTCATTTAGAGTTTTGGATGATGACGTTTTTTGTTTATTGGTTAATTCTATCCGTATTTTTATTATTATTGTAATTATTTTGGAAATGCTATCGGATCCTGACAAAACTAATAAATGTAATTAGCGACACTGTTAGCTTATTGCGTTTGAGGTACCACAAATTTAAAGTTTAGAATTTCAAGACAAATTTAAGGGATCAAAACTGTTTGCTTACGTTCCGAGTTTATGACAAAATGTCAACTGGCTGATTTTTACACTCTCAAATACTGATTTCTGTATCGTCCACGAATCAAACGCACTCCTAATTTCTTTACCCTCCTTTTGTTATTCTCCACCTAACCAACCTTCCTCTCGGGTGACGCAGCGCCCCCTCCTGGGTGCCGGAAAACGTAACTCCCTGCTGAGCGGCCGTCCCATCTGGATGGAGAAGATGGTCCTGGGTCGGGTCAAAGTCCCTCACACCTTCTCCGTCCACACCTACACTCGTCCCACCAGGTGCCAGTTCTGCAGGTGTCTGCTGAAGGGCCTCTTCCGCCAGGGGATGCAGTGCAAAGGTGACATGCAGAGAAACATCATCCAAATTGAATCGTTTGTTCTCTAAATTATTTAATTTAAGCTATCATAAACCTGTTGTTGCATTCATTG
Organism: Gadopsis marmoratus; assembly: GCA_036023855.1. NCBI lineage: Eukaryota > Metazoa > Chordata > Actinopteri > Centrarchiformes > Percichthyidae > Gadopsis > Gadopsis marmoratus. The sequence goes on from JAVQJF010038401.1 coordinate 13,669, forward strand.
GCCTGACACGGACGGGCACCAGATGTAGAAGATTGGCTGGGTTACTTTTTCTAGACTGGATGAATGTTTGGTTCCATTTCTTTTTTTTAATTCTACATTTGTATTTTAGATTGTAAATTTAATTGCCATAAGAGATGTGCGGTCAAAGTACCTCGAGACTGCCTGGGTGAGGTCGACTTTAATGGAGGTGAGTTTGTCCAACTTGTGACACGCTGTAATGTGACATCGTGCTGCTTCTGTCAGTTTTGGTTTATATATGTTTAATCATTTCTGTTAAAGTGTGAGCCGAAGCTGCACAGACTCGGAGAAATTAGAAATTAGAAATTAGAAATTAGCTCAAAAAAAAAATATGTACCTATATTGTATTGATCATTTTTACTGTGTTTTATTATCGTTTTCTCTTTATTCTGCTGTAAAGCTCTTCACTTTGTTCAGTATTATGTTGTTATTTCTGGAGAGAGTATGGGGAGGTTCATGTTCTGAATTTTTTTCTTTTTTTTTTTTGTAACAACACCTAGTGCCCGTTAGAGGAACTGCAGCTTAATGACATCTTGTGAAAACCTTTTTAAAGTTTTTAATAAAATCGGTGTGTTGTAAGTCTTGCACTCTTGACTTTCTGTCCCTGCAGAACCAGCCAGTCCCAGTCTGGACTCCGAGGCGACGATGGAGGTGGACAACTGCGACGTCAACAGTGACGGAGGTCACAGCATGGATGAGCAGGACGACAAGCTCTTCTTCATCGAGGGGCCCTGCACGGACGGCGAGAAGGACGACGAGACGCTCAGGGCCATCAGGTGACACTGGATCAGAGACCCGAACCTCTGAATATCCCACGATCCACCGGCCGCCTGGCCAGACTCGTGCACGTCATCTCTTTGTCACTTTAATGTTATGATAGACGCTGAAACCTGACGCCCAGCTTATATTTTAGTATAATGGAAGATAAATACATAGTACACTGTATTATAGTATTCACACACATCAGTTAGCATTTTAAAAGAATAAACACATTAGATTTTCTCACCAGACGTGTGAAAGAGAGATAATTTGAAGGCTTTTGGCAGGCTGAACTCGAGCGCTACAGTATGTAACTGTAAGAAATAACAATTTTTTTCTATTACAAATAAAAAGTTGAATCAATAAAACCCACCATTTCTCAGTTCAAGGCGATCGCGTTCTTTACTGCTACAGCTTTACTTAGTCTGTTAATGACCGGTAGCTTACGGTGGCTAATGTTAGCTTATTTTAGGTAAATTTAGCTCTTTGGCTAAATGCTAAGCAGTTGCTATGACTCACTCTATTGGATATTGTTTTTAATCATTATTTCAATCAGTCAATACAACAAGGCACATAAGTCGGTACATAAATCGTTTTAGTTCCTGTTAGATTTACCGTCAAATGTGCATTTTAAAACTTGTTTGAAGAAAAGGGAAAGTCTACTAAAGAGGCCGCATCATAAACATAATCGGACCATAAAGCCGCTTTTTGTTTTGAAGTTCTGAATTATTACTTTTAGTTGTAATATCTGGCGGTTTGAGAGGCTTGTTGGTCAACAACCACACAGGCAGTTTGTATTGAGGATCAGTTGTGTAGAGAAAAGGAAACCTTACTTCATGTTTGTATTCTTAATCATTTGAGTTGCTGCATTTCCAAAAATATCTTCTTTTTTTTGTTTTATATATTTGTTGGCCTGCAGCCCGTCCACCAGCACTAACATCCCTCTGATGCGTGTGGTTCAGTCCATCAAACACACCAAGAGGAAAAGCTCCACAGTGGTCAGAGAGGGCTGGATGGTCCACTACAGCAGCCGCGACAACCTGGTGAGAAGACACACAGATAGAGCAAATATACAGAAAAGGGCAGAGGACATGAACACCAATCACATGTTCACCCCTGTAGTTGTAGTAGTTACAGTGGAAATGTCAGAAGAAATTATTATACTTTAGTTATAACATTGAGTATAGTAAAGCCACGTTTCTACTGCAAGAACTTTCCCCAGGGGCTCGCGTGACACCAGTCACAGATCAATGAAAGCTGCTATGCAGATCCATTTAATGAATGGAAATACACTGAGTGCCTGTTGCAGAATAAACAGGGTTCTAAAATGCGGTTTCGTGAAGATATTAAGGGTTATAACTAAAGTTTCAAAAGTTAAAGTGCAAACGAAGGATTGAATTATTACATATTATTGAGTGGTGTTGTAATGTTGCAGCTGGCCGACGTGGAGCTACTTTATATCCTGTTGTGCAGTTTGGTCTATGACAGTGCATCAGTTTTTATAAACTGATCATGTTTTTGTATGTAAAATCTTAACTAGTAACTTATCTGTCAGATAAATGTAGTAAATGAGTAATGAGAGATGTAGTGGAGTAGAAGTACCTCAAATTACTTGAGTAAATGTACTTAGTTACTTCATGCATCAGTGGCTGTGAAAGAATAACTCTGCCTGTGTGCATATTGAAATAAAATGCTTTTGATTCTACAAAGTTCTCATCCTGATGAACTCGTCTCTTTCCAGAGGAAGAGACATTACTGGAGGCTGGACAGCAAGAGTCTGACTCTGTTTCAGAATGAAAGTGGAGCCAAGTTTTACAAGGTAGGAGGCCCGGGCAGCTCGCTCAGATCAGGTTTCAGCCGCTTGGCCAAACAAAGCAGCGACGTGAGGAGAAGACTGGAGGGAGTCGGGTTCATACAGTAACATTCGTGAGACATTAACACACACTGCTGTCCAATTATAACCAGATCATTCACTGTAATTATTCTCATCGGGATGCTCGCAGTAAGCTGAAACCTTCCACTGGGGGACGTTTAGCAAAGAGAAATATGAGAAACGCTTTCACAGTTAAATTAGCATTTCAAACCACGTTTCAGACCACGCCAGAGAATGACTGAGCTGTTAATCAGCCGCACTGCAAGCATCGACGCTGTCGCTGAGGTTCCCTCCACTTTACTACATTGTTCATATGTTTTCAAGGTTCGGAATGTGCTTGAATTGAAATATATCCTCCGTGTGTTTGTTGCGTCCTGGTGTTTAAAGTAACCATTAAAGGCTTTGAAGACTGGGGATGTTTGGTTTAGATACCTTGAACGGTCTTGAAAAGTGCTTAAGCTTTAGGAACTCCCGTCTCTGACCTTCCCACTTTTTTTGATCCCATTTTGAATTTCCACAAAGGAAAATTTGTTTCCTCAAAATATGAAATGGTCACACGTGATTTGAGGTGTGTCCAGCTGCAGCTCTTTTCACCCGCTATCACTTTCCTCTCTGATGCTCCACCTCCTTTCATCTTGTGTTTGCCAGCGACCTGCTGACCTTCACCACAAAGCGCTGCAGCAACCTTCCTTTGAAGAGA
>JAVQJF010038409.1:0-10901 GCA_036023855.1 Gadopsis marmoratus
CTGAGCGAGAGAAATAAAAACAAAGTGGAAGAGAGGGGGGGGGGGGCATGACCGGCTGACCTACCCCAAAATGAGGAATAATGCCTTTATATTAAGAGAGATTTGGGAAGAGGGATGAGCAGAGAATAGGAGGCTGAAAAGATGGATGTAAGATCAGGGAGTAACCGTTGAAGAAAGGGGAAGCCTTAAAGTGTAGCAGGGGGTAAGTAAGATGTGAAAGAGGGATTTAAGTGCAGTCAGATGGAGGGGTAATGGGAAACTTTCCAGAATAAGACAGTCTTGACATTTTGACCAGCAGTGTGTGTGATTATTTGAATTCACTTTAATTCAACCAAATCAGCATTTGGCAAGCCTGATTGGGAATGATTACTTTCTAAATGTAATTTACCACAGATTCCTGATTACATGATGAATAGAGTAATCGCAACCTTAATTTGAGTGGTCTCATGATTCCCGAGTGTGAACGTTATTAGGTTCCAAGACGGAATGAATTGGCATCGATGATTCCTTTTTAAAACGATGTAACTCCTGTTGAGGCAGGAAATCACAGTTGGAGATCAAACCTAACTGTAAACCAGTAGATCTTTTTCACAGCAGACATTTTGGCCTGTCATAGCGCAAGAAGCACAGGTCGCCCTTGATAACCTCAACGATTGCTGCGTACCATTTAGGTTTGGAAGTTCCAGGACCACGGGCATTGTAAATGCTGGCTCACTGGGACCCTTAATTGGGCCATTGTTAATGTAATTAGCAGTATGACAAGTCAAAAGTGGAAAAGCTCTTTAGTTTATGGGAAACTGTGTCTAAACATGTTTTATATATTTTTTTTTATTCAATTATTGATGGATAAATTGCTGCTAAAGTTAGCAAACATTAGCCACCATAAGCTGCTACTCATAGTAGAAGTAGTAAGACTGTAGCGACTATACCCCGGAGTGCATACAATTAAGCCACGTTGCATTTCATTGCTTGTGAAGTGAGTTTTTCATTTGAAAGAGTAAGACCGTGTCACTTCTGTTTTCAAAGGCTGTAAAGTCTTGCTTTAATGCCCAGTGTCATCATCTAAATGCCTTTTTCAAATGTTGCTCTTAGAGTTTACCACAAAGTGTTTGTAATCCTTTTAGCATGTGTGTACATGTCATGTAAAAGAGATGTAAGTTTCAAAATCAGATTATAGATTTATATGTAACCTTACACTGTGGCTCAGCCATAGCGGTACTTTACCTCAGGTAACCACATTGATGCCAGCATGAAAGCACCACTCATTTAGAAACGGAGAGGTAGCAGATAGAGCAGTGGCCGGGAATGAAAAGATGGACAATTAAGCCACGTTGCATTTCATTGCTCTGTAGTTCGTTGTTTGTCATTTCAAAGGAGACTCTCCGTCTATAATCCATACAACAAACTATAATGGCACCTAATTTTTCCTTTCAAACTAGATTTTTCTTTTTTAATAATACTTTAGAGTTGATGTTCCCAAGCATTAAGAACTATGTGTTTTGTATATTTTTGGCTCAGCTGCAGGGATATGAAACAAACCTTTTCACATGTGGAAGTCAGCTGTGCGTGACATTTCAGAAAAGGTTGAAGACATGAGATTTCTGCAGGAAACGGAGAGAAGACACGAAGGCAAAGGAGATGGGAAACACAGGTGGAAAGGTAAAGGTTATTATGGGGCCAAGGAGGTAAAGGAAAAGTAGAGGAAAATAAAGCTATACATGGCACAAGGCATGGCACATCCTTTATCATGTTACTGACAGCAAATTGGCCCACAGAAACCTCCTCTGCAGCGTTATTTTGGGAGGAGTCCTCCTTTCTGTCGCTGTCCCTTCAGTACAAACAAAGTTATGGCAGCACTTTGCACTTTGATGTCTCTTTTTTTTTTTTATTTAATTGATAGAAAACATCAGATTTTATTGGCCCACATAGATTTTATCGCTGTGTGTCCACACGAGGGCTGTACATTTCTGTTAGGTGTCTTCTGTGGCTGTATTGATTTAAAATCTGTCTGTATTGCTTTTCCTCGCTCTCTCCATCTCTCTGGCTCCTGTGTGTGCACTTTATGGCTACATTGCTTCCAGAGAATGTACAACTCCCATTAGACTGCTGGCTGATGGCCTCGCAGCTTCCACTCGGTTCAAAGGATCTCTCAGTAATGTGAGAAAAATCGACAGATCAATGAATTTTCTTTTCTTTCCTTCTTCTATCTGCATCATTGTTGATGTGTCATGACTGCGAAGTCACATTGAAATAGTTTGCAGCTACAGATTGACTGATCTGTATGTCATTCAAATAGCTACTTGAAAGCATCGCAATGATGCAGATGGAGTACTCAACATTGTTTATTGCAAATCCCAATGCATCTAAAATTAATTTTAATGGCACTTTTTGGCTGATGCTCAATGCCAGTGTTTATTCCGATGGTCTGTGGCTATCGTGTACTGTACATCGCTTAGCTCTTTGATCCACTTTTTGTCTCACAGTTCACATCCGTGTGTTTCCGACGTAACAATGAAGCTGCTACCGATCCTCAAGTAGCGATGACATGTTTGTCTGAATACGCACCTCAGTCTCTTTCAGTCACGTCTGCGGTCACATGGGGTCAGCCTGTGACCTTTCTGTGACCTTTTCAACACAGCAACAGGCTGAACTGAATGCTGTTGCTTTAAGGTAAAGGCTGCAGCCACGCAAAGTTGAATGCACACGGAGATATTTGCCATAAGTAAAGTGTAATATATTTACACATTAATGATCTGTTATGCATAATTAATGAAATGCTGTGACTGTGCCAAGTTTAAGTTGAGGAGATTCATGTCTGAAGTCAGATTACGTGCTATTAAAAAGACGACAACCCTCTTACAGCAACCCTCCCTGAGTTTTCTTGGACTCCCATGCCATCAGCCTGGATGAAATTATGAATATCCAGCCAGACGCTTTGCATCCAAAATGTGAGCAAACGGGAAGTAAACAAGAGTCTGCACTTACTGTCTTGCTATTCTATGCTTGTGCACTGTCGCGCTTTAAAACGTAGGCAGTAGAATTAAATTAATAAATAACAGGAGACACGCATGGGATGAATGTTAGTAATTAAGGCTTAAATGGCAAACTATGCTTTAAAATCCATCACTGATGCAGCCTCGCACACCAGGCGCCAAATGGCATGCGAGCAATGCGGCTCTTTCTGTAACCGTCTCATATCTGCATAAAGCCATAACATACATTTTAAGTAGTGGATCTCCTATGTTTTAATGACAAAGCCGTTATTTGTATTCCATGTCTGAAAAGGAGCCGTTGTTGCTCCACATAGTCAGTTTATCTGCAGCTTGGTGACATGAGTAGCGTACACCATGTACAGTACGTGTGCGGCTTCAAACCGTTCAACTCTGCGTTCTCTGCTGGTTCCTGTGGCCCTTCCTTTCATCAGTCTTGCATCACACACGTTTGAGTCATTATTCATCCCCAGGCCTATTACTAACACCCTGTCGGGTTCTCTTGCTCTGAATCTACAGGTGCTTTGATTTTGCTTATAGCTCTTCTAGATCACGCTCTATTTATCTCCATTTCTTTGTCTCAATCTTTTGATCCATCTAGTTTCCCTCACTTTGCCTCTGTTCTTTGGCCAGCCATCTGCACCATTCATCCTCTATCTCCCCTCATCTCTTCCATCCTTTTTTCTGTCCTTCTGCCCCATCCATACATTGCTCTTCTGCCATCTGTCCAACTGTGACCTTTCAGCCCTTAGTCCCTCTTCACTGCCTTTCTTTAAAAAATAAAAATGCAATTTCCTTAGATTTCTGAGTTAAATACTTATTTTATGTAGGCGTGACAGACAAAAAGGGAGAGGAAGAATAGAGTGCTGAAAGTGGAGCAACAGACAACTGCTACATATGGAGAGATGGGGGGAGTGACTCTTGACTTGTAACCATGTTTGATAGGAGTTGCCATTTTTGCAAAGTACTGAATAAACATGCAGGGTTACAGAAGGTGGTTGGTCAGATTTAGTAACTGTCAGTGGATTGATAAACATAATGAAACTATGCTTGTGGAGTTAAACTAAAGCATCATTTTGTCAGAATAAGTAACTTGAGGTACGTGAGGATGTTCTTTAATTGGAATCGTTACCCAAAGCTTTAGTAATTAGTTTTTATTAGCCATGCTATTGACATGACTCCAGCAATGGTAGTGTACATACTTTTGTCCAAACTAGATTACACTGAATTAGGAATACACTACAAGTACAATGTTTATTTTTAGCCTTATTTTATTCTATTCTACAGTATATTGACACAGATATATATATATATATATATATATATATATAGTGGCACAGGCTAGGAGCCTTCCAGACAAAGCATTTCTCTCTTATACTTGTGCGACTGCATGTGAGAATTAAAACTTTGAATCTTGGTAATCTGGTCGATCCGCTACTTTGGTCCAGACTGAAATATCTCAAACTATCGGATGGCTTGCCTTCAAATATCATATTATCATGCATGGCGTGCAGAGAAGGAATCCTAATGAGCTCCGGATGGTTTTTTTTCTTTTAGTACCACTACGAGGTTGATATTTTTACCAAATTTAATGTCAATTAATCCAATAGCTGTCCAGACATTTTTCTAAAAAAAACAGACCTTCATGCCCCCTTAGGATAAATTAACCAATACTATGGTTTATTACACATTTGCAAAATCTGACATTTCCATCAACCTCAGCTGCCCTGTTTATTGCTAAGATGAACATGGCAAATATTATACCAACTAAACATCAGCATTGACTCTGTGAGCATGTTAGCATCCGAATGTTAGCCTTTAGCTGAAAGCATCGTTGTGTAAGCACAGCCTCACAGAGCTGCTAGAATGCCTCCTTCTTTTTTTAGGTCTTATCTGTAACATCAGAAGATTCTGACTTCTTCCAATAAAACACACCCGTTTGTCAATCATATTAGTGTTCTCTTATTTTTGGCACACTCGTCTTCTTTCTTCATTAGAGCATGTGCTGCAGTTCAGACACGTTTTGACAGCTTAACCAGCATGGAGGAGAGCATAGATCCCCTAGAATTTAAATATCGCATGAAGCCACAGTTGCAAACAGACACATTTTAGCAAAGCTTTGGTGTTCTGATCCCAAATTGAGAACCTGTTAAGTGTGCATTATGTAACACTAATGACAACACTCAGCAAACACTTATCCCGTCTCAATACTTCACCAGAATGAACAACATAAGTAAGATTTCCAATTACAGCACCCACTTGAGTAAAACGTCTCCCATGAGAACAGCGATATGTATCATTTTATTGTTTTATCCCTCCCATTCAGATCTGTAAAAGCCTTTTGGATCCTGAAGTGTGTTTGTTTTCCCATTACAAATTTGATGACCAAACACGTTGTCCTCTTTATATCCAGCAAATTATTTGGCATAAAATTGAAGTTGCAAAGTGTGGACAACGGGATACGGCGAAGGGAGGGAGGACGACCTGAATCTTAATTCCCGAGCTTAGAAGTGAGAGTATGGACAGGCATGATTGAAGGAAAGAAAGAAGTTATGGACTTAAATCCTGGCGAAGAGCTGGAATGAAGGGATGAATATGTGTATTGGTAAATAGATGGAGGGATTCCGGTCAAGCTCCTTTCATTACAGCTGGGATAAATATGAACGTGTGGGTGCATATGGGACTCTGCGTATGTTTGTGTGTGGGCGTCCACATGATTGTGTTCATTATGCTCATGAGTTTTGGGTGCCTTTGGGCATGTGTGTGCATAGCCGTGTATGTTTGCGCCTGTGTTTTTTTTTTTTTTTTTGGTTGTGTGCTCGGGTGGGTGTGCACCGCTGCTTTGGCAGCTCCCTGCAGCAAAAGGATTAAAGAGGTGGCACTGCTGAAATGGAGCTATCTATTTGTGAGCGTGTGCGTTTGTGTTATTCTGAGGTCGTATCGGCAAAGAATCGGATGAGAGTTGTGTGTTTTGTGTGTGTGTTGCGGATCTGAAAGAGAATTGGATCAGATTACAGGAAATCTTGCCACCAGATTAACTCCAATCCCCACAAGAGAGGAAAGAAAGGACTAGAGCTGCAGTTAAAGGGAAGAAGCAGCAGGGATGTTTAAATGAGGAGGGAAGCGTGATGTACTGTAGGATCTGGTTATGTAATAACTGCAGGCTAATGTAACTGCGTGCCTCTAAAGTTGCTGTGTGTGCCACCTTTTTAAACAGCTTTTCATTTTCAGATTGTGATACCCCTGTGTATAATACAAAAAGGTAAACAAAAAGGAATCCGTCTGTGTGATCAGCCTCTATTTCATGGCAGTGACTGTTAGTGCTGCTGTTTTCACAATGAAGGCCGCATTTGCTATAAACTCTGCTGCTGTCGTAAAGATGGTGGCACTCGTTCGCTTTCCCCCGTTTCCCTCCCTGTTGTGACTGTGTGCAGTTTTCCCTTGGGCTTAACTGAAAATTAAGATGTACCGAACCCCCATCTGTGTTTTACTCATTCCACCCTTTGGCAATGCCAGAAGCTTTTGCCTTTTCGTATTTTTTGGTGCGCTGTAAAGCAACCCAGCAAGTTCCCTAAAGAACAGGTTCAGATCTTTTCAAGTCATTCCTTTTCAATGTAAATATGGCCATGTGAGTGTTGTAGTGTAGTATTGGCTGCTGTAAAGAGAGCTTGGCGTTGGAAGTGGACTTCTTGGCCGTCCTGGACTCAACTCGTACTCAGCTGTGACTAAGGTGGTCTTACAGCTCTGAATCAGCTGCGGTTATTAGCACCCATATTCTCATCAAAACTGTTTACTTATTTCAATTAGGGGATAAGGCTGTTTTTAATTTATATTAAGTCCACTTTAATGGTCATTAAATCCCATGATATCACCAAAACCATCAAAACTACTACAAACAACACTCAGCTCCAAGCCCATTTGTTCCAATGGAGATGGAAATACTTTAAACATGTTACAAATGTATAGTCTCATTATTTAAAAGACTCACACATTTTTTAAAACGGCTGTAGTTTCTGGCAAAATTACAATGGGAGTGAAGCATTTGTTTGGTTAATACACTATTACTACAGTACTTACAGCAGTAGGAGAGCGTATGTGGGATTCATGCAAAAATAAACTGTGCCCATGTTTATCATACTGAAGGAACAGTGCAAAGGTGTGCCTCAATGTATTTTAAGAGGTTTTCGAGCTGTATCAGGCTTTGACTAAAAGTCACGTCATTGGTGCTCTGCTCTTTTCACTGGATTTGATGGCAGTAAGAAAAACAAAAAAAATCACCAGCCATACCTCTAACACAAGGTTATACATTAACTGTTCGACTTCTTAAAATCGGAATTTCGTTTTTAAAAGACCAAAAGGAAATACTTGTGAGGACAAAACCATATTTGTCCTCACAAGTATTTTAAACCTGTGTGTACGCATATATGTGGATCAGGGTTCATAATAGCTATAGCTTTGATTATGTGTTTACAGGAAAATGTAAAGCCCTGGTGTCAGTCCAGCGGTTCTGAATGTCACCCCGCAGTCAACTGACAAGCTGTGCTGCAGCACACACACTCACAAAAGCACATACTAATGTGACCAGACATTTAACAGTCAGTCCCATTGTTTGTGCGATTGATTTTGTTTTGTTCCCTCTGCTGCGTGATGCACGTCGCACAACAAGCTGAAGAGCATGTACCACGTTACTCTGACTGCACCTGGGCATTTCCCAACCCGGCACACGCTGCTTCCTTGCTGGTGGATGTGGGGCTATTGACGGACATGGCAGGGGACTGGACTAATCGTGAGGCTTTATATGCAGTGTGAGTGTTTGTGTGTGTGCGTGGTGGTATTTGGGGAGAATTTTGCTGTTTTCAAAGGAGTGTTGTGGGCGCAATTGAAACTGCAAAGCTGTGGAGCACAAACGAATCTTGAAAGCATCTCTATTCCTTCTCACCATGACTAATCCAATCCAGGTTTCTATGTAGTTCTTTGTTTCTGAACTTTGAGTTCAAAGACAAACAGGATTGTTATGCTTGGCACCAACTCTCATCTGCCAGGAGCCTTTGCCTTTGTGTCCTTGCAGAATTGAAACTGCAGTAAGGTCCTCAAATAAAGATGAAGCTCGAATACATTTCTGCAGTCATGCAGGCTTTATTACAGCCAATATGACCCTATATTTTTCTGGCAAGAGCAGAAAACCAGTCTGATAATTTGCAGTATGCAGTACACCTGTGCAAACCATGCTACCGGAAATGCCACCTCTTGGGGGATGGAGGGTTTTCTGTTTTTATGGTGCAAAAAATGAAGACACTCATGTTATATTATGAAACAAGTGGGGGTAGAATCTCGTGTCAACTATGGCATGCTCTTACCTGATGTGTTTCTATTCTGCACTGTCATCAATATTGCTAATCACACAGTGCTGAATTAAAGATAGTGCGGCTCCAAAACGCCAAAAGGGATCCCATTGGTGATGTTCTTACACTTACAAGAGGCAGCACAGCTTAAAACCCAAACATCACTCTGCTTAGGCAAAGGAGATAAAGATTAGACAGTGTGCAGTGCCAGCAGAAAACGTGACTATACACCCAAAAGGACAAAAGGCAAACAAAGGACAGTAAGAGCGCTTCTCAAAACTGCCACCTTTTCAATCTTTTCAAGGTTGCGGAAGTCAAATGTAAAGTCACCCTCAGCAATTAACTTAATGTACGAACACTTGGACACCCAAATGCACTGCAGACTTTTTTTCTTTCACTCCAACATATATAAGTGTGGAATAATGTAAACACGACAAATAAACACGATTTCTGGTAGAGTGCAGAGACGGCAAAATGCGAGATTCCGCTACAAAGAAAATGTGTAAAGGTACAAAAGAAGATATGAAATAGCTGAGTGCAGAGAAGGTACAAGGAAAGGCCTTCTGTTATGGCCTAGCTGACATGCACCATCGGTTTTTTGCATTAAAAAAAAAAAAAGGCCACAAACTTCCCATCCCACCTCATATCAGGGGCACTCTGTTGTGCATTCCACCTCAAAGGCGCTCAGGCTGTGTAGGCCGCTGGGGCAAGCCAAAGCTATTGAGGCATCTCCAGACTCTACTTGCCTTGTGATAATTATCCTCCTGGAAGAAATTCTTTGGCAAGTATGTGGCCGTGAAGGATGCAGTGGTCAGCAGCGGCATTTCTGGCCCTAATATATTCCAAGATCCCAGCCCCCCCCCCCAAATCTCACTGCTGCTGCCTTCCTTTTCTTGAATGGCCATAAAGACCCATTGATTTAAGCTATGGCCAGTTCTGACCTTGAGCCATCAGCAACAACAGAGACTACTACAACAGGATTTGTTAAGTTGTTGTTTGTTTGTTTTTTCACCCAAATTTGTTTCCTCCTTGTTTACTTCCTAATATATCCTCCTTCCTAATATCCTCAAGGTGTTTTTAGCCTTGAGGATTACAGTACAGGAAGCTTGGCGAGCATGCACCTCTTGGGGTTCATACAAAGTCTTGAAAGTTTGGGAAATTATTAATTATTTTAGCCGTTAAGTTTTCTAGCTTATGGATTTGCTTGACTTTGAACATACTCCTTGAGAAATGCTTGATTTCCAACATAATCTGGTGTTTCATCATTTACACAATCACTCAAATCTCTTAATATTTGAAATGAAACGATCCCGTCATCAATCTGGCATTTGTAGTAACCATTTAAATGTGTAAAGGCTTCAAGAGTCTGGACATTTCTGATTTAGGCATCTTGAAAGTAGCTTGAATTTTACTGAGCTGTATGAACCCTGTTTATACCAGACATTTGCCACTGTTGTGAACTTTTTGAGACATTTCCCGGCACAGTGAGGCGCTGTGGAGCAAGGGGAGGAGAAAACAAGGGTCCTCGTTGAAGCTGAATTTTGACATCCTGCAGCAACGGTGCATGCAAATGGTTTCACGCCAATGTGCTTGGAATAGAGAAACCAGAGAGTGACAGTCCCTCAATCATTGAAGCTCTCCGCTATTCTTCCCCTCCCTGATAACTCCATCTAATCCATTCTTTCTTACCTCTCCCACCGCACACTTTTGATTCCCTTCCTCTGTTCACTACTCATGAATTGTTCTTAATGCTTTTTGTTTCACTCTCCTGCTCTCTCTGTGCTGTACTGTACCAGTTATCTGTCTCTGTCACTTCCCATTTAAAGTTATAACCAGTGCACATTCATCAGTGTTGGGATCATTTAAGCACAATCACACACACTGTTGTCAGCAGTTGGGAGCTAAATGTGTGAATGTACATTATTCTTTCTTAAATTACTCTTAAAAGTGTGTCAGTAGTAGTATGCGTGCATGTGGCACCCCAGTGACCGCTCCTAGTGCTATTACAGGCCATTGACGTGGCTGTCAGACCATGTAAAACAGTGACCACTCAATCTGTTACACTGGCTGCTACTCTGCACTGACTCAGTGTGTGAGCAAGAGAGAGCGAGTGCAATATGGAGTCACACATAGTGTGTGAACTTGTGTCCTTATGTGTGTGTGTGTGTGTGAGAGAGAGTATGAGTATGTCTTCTACATATTTCACTGTTACAATTCATCAATGAGGCCTTGGGTACTAGCTACTTGTATTTGTCATCGCAGGCTGTACAGGACGTACGCACGCAAGCACAATGAAAAATTTGGCTGCACACAGAAGGTTAAGAGAAAGGTGACCCAGGCTGTAAACTATTTTGTATGTGTGCACAGAGCGTAGTAGCCTAGCTGTAGGCATGTACAGTCAGTGTACATATGGGGTATACTATGTGTATGTGCATACGTGCTTGCACATGCATATGGATTTGCACGCTGTGTTTGAGATTGTTTTCCCATTCCTGACTGTTTTCTCTTGAGGTCATGGGTTCTGTATTAATCATCCCAATATGTGTGTGTGTGTGTGTGTGTGTGTGTG
>JAVQJF010038417.1:0-64501 GCA_036023855.1 Gadopsis marmoratus
CACACACATGTCACTGGGAGGTGGTGGATTATGGGTTTTCCAGAGTGTACACATCTTGTCCTGTGCTTTGAGTGCCTTAACAGAACCCTAAAAAAAGCTTAATCATCCTTTTGTTGCTATGAGCAGATATTGTAGGAAAACAAATGAGAGAGAATGTTTTTGCTGAAATGTTCATCATCCACGTTTTGTTGATAAATACATAATCCTGTTTGCTGTTGCAAGTAAATAGTACTGTATGTACATTTCCTAATTAAATATCCTAATATTCAGGATAAAGGGATGCACCAGATGCACACTCATTTCAGCCGAGATTAGTTGAGTTATCTGGGTAAACATAAAGTACAGAACGTAGACGGTTTAAATTGTGGGCCCAGTATGAAAACAAATGACTGAGAGGGATAGAGAGAATCACTGTTGTTCACTCTGTTCACCTGCAATATCTCACTACACCTTATGTCCTCTCTCATTCCCCTTTCTTCCATCTCGTTTGTTCAATTCTATCACTCACCCTGTTTGCCTACCTTCTATCTCTTTACTCTCTCCCTTATAACCTTCACCATTACATTATCGTCCTGTTCTGTTTAATAAATCTTTATCATGTGTGTACCTTTTTTCTCTCCCGCCTCCTCCCCTCCCTCATTTCCCAAGTCTCTTCCCCTGTTGTCTCTCTCCATCCCTCTTTCCTTACACCTCTACCCTCTCCTTCTACCCTGGATAGCTGCTGTAATGAACTCATAAATTGGAGCAACACAGCGGTGGCTACAGGTCGCGTCGGGGGAGGGTGGATGTAAGGGGTTGGGGGAGGTGAGGGGTTTGAGCCTGACAGAGAGAGGGAAAGGTAGAAAGAGGAGAGAGAGCAAGGGGGGGGGGGGGGGTAGGGAGGGCAATAATTCATTCCTGCAGACAGGGGAAGAGATATGAATCCAGTTGGAGAAGAGACAGACTACAAGGGGAGGAGGAGGAGGTGGAGGGTGGGGTGCAGCGATGGAGGAGGAAGAGAGACAGAGAGAAGCAAGGGGAGAGGGTCGTTGTGGGAGGAGGCTCCATAAACTGGTTCAGAAATGAATTTGCATTAGGTAAGGTATAGCCTTGGAACATGCCATCCCAGTCAGATGAGCGGTCCTGTGGACGGAGACTGATCGCACTGGCAGCAGATGGTGGAAAGTGGCAGGGCCGGTGGTTTTCTGGGGGGGGGGCAGGGTGAGCAATGGTAGGCTAGAGGGGAGGTGTATGGTAGGGTGACAGGAGTGGAAGAAAATATAACAGAGACAGATGAGGCCCAGACAGACAGACAGACACCAAGCTCAAATGTACTGTGAAACACAAGCGGCCACCTGGTAACTGCGATGGCCCCACTGGAATGCTGTATAATGATGCTGTTGGGTGTTAAATATCATCAGTGTGTGAATACTCATCACTTTGCAGCATTTCTAATTACTCTGGTGGTGTCAGGCTAATACATATTGGCAGCACTGTAATATTCATTAGCAGATAAGATTCCACAATGTTTCGACTGCAAATGAAAAAGTTGAGGAGTAATTGTAATGTCTTTTAAATCACAAACAAGCTTGCAAACGACTCCAGCTATGAGCTAACACATTTTCACTCAAGCACAAACTCTTTTTTTTAAACTTTGGATTGATGGTATGGTTAAATTAGATTCCATTTTCACTCTCACGAACGCAGTTTTCTAAGTTTTCACAGTACAGTTGACACCTGAAGCCAATAACAGTGAGGGCGACAGGAAGGAAGAGGAGGCAGGATGGGTGGAGCGGGAAATGAATGCTGTTGACTATGGTGCTCAATTTGGCATGCTGAAAAGCATTAAGCTGCATGGAGGCAAAACTGCACTTAATACCATCAAAGCAATCAAGGCAGGAAAAAGGCAAATATATAAATAGCAACAAAAAAAAGAAGCAGTCTCAGACGAAGCCATGCAAAATATCAAGAACTGCTCACGAGAACCCAACTCAAGCAAATCAATCAAATCTAATCAGAGTTGAAAAAGAAAAGACTGCTGAGCTGGAATTGAAATAGAACTGATAAATACTCAAACAAGCTGCAAAGGTGATAATAATAATAACAATAATGATCATACAGAAAAAACAGCAGGAAGCATTGTTTTGAAATGTGAAGCCCTGTTGCAGCTACCTGGGCATGGAACACATGGACAATTGGAACTTTTATAATTGCAAGACAACTTTTAGCTTTTGTTTTGTGTGATTCTCAACAAAAAAAAGAATTCCTCACCATTCCTTGTGAGGCTCGAGTAATTTTACTCCTGCTCAGGTAAAGGCAACAAGGGGAGCGACAGCATGCTGTGATGCTGGCTGTAGGCATGCTGTCTGAAGTCTCTGCCACCATTGTGCTTGGATCTACCTACTTGTGCCTTACTGCTTCCAGCTGACATGCTCACTGCTGCTGTGTATTCCATAGACAGGAGATGCTGTAGTATGTACTGTGACAGACTGAACCACCTCCTTTCAGAGTTTGCAATTATGAGAGACTGTATGATTTCAGCTAGCCCCAGTTTGTGCCTGACATGTATTTACAAGTCACATCACTGTGTATCTGATATTACATATACCTGTCGATCCTACCTTTCAACACTTACTGCTGTTCTGAAGGTATTTCCAAAATACTCAAAGACTCTTTTAACCACACTTTGCTACCATCTTGGTTTGGAGGTGCAACTTGAGAAAAAGGTTGCAAAATCCTTGTTATGGCGCAACAGGCAGAATACATTTTTTAATTCAGACGATTAGAAGAGTCTCCGGGTGAGTTTTGGACATACCTTCAAACGTCAAAGATCACTGGGTATTTATTTTTCGCAAAATTGGATGCTATGACTCGAATGTAATGCTACTTTGTTAGGGGTTGCTAGTCTTTAGTATGAAAAGACACACTGCAGCACATTAATTTTTATAGCAACTTCAACGACAAAAGTCTCTTAGTCTCAGCTCATTAGCTGCTCTGTTTTTCTTCCTGTCTCTTTCGTCATGTACAGTATGTCTATAGGAAGTCCCTGTCTCAATGTTAGCGATCATGAATCACCAATATTAATAATCAATATCTCCTCAAGGCCATGGTGATGCTGCCTATAATAGCATGAACTATATGCTGTAGCAGGGGCATGTTGTATGTTGTTCAAATGGTATCTGTAATAGGTCTATCTGTTTTATTAATGGACAAACATGGATCAGCAGCACTGCAGTGACCTTTTTTCTTTCTCACACACTCCAATGTGTGTCCTCCCTCTCGTCTCCTTCCCTTCACCCCTTTTCTTTCTGTCATTTATCCAGCGAGCCGTCCTTGAGGCGGTGCAGCATTAGGCAGGTTGTTAACACGGGAGAAAAGGGCGTTCAATGTCGTGTCACTGTGTCGCAAAGCATGACAGAGCCGGGGCCCGGGCCATCGTCTCAAGGAAATAAATACATCGCCAGCTTCCTTTTCAGAGTGTAATGGTCTGGATATTACATCTCTGTGGGACATTACGGTCCACGGATAATAAATCCAGTGTGAGTGTGCGCACGAGTGTTTGCGTGTGCGTACATGTGTCAATGAGCACAGAATATGTGTGCATGTGTCATAATGTTTTTACAGTCTAGGTGTGTTTGCGTACGTTTCTGTGGGGGGGTTTGCGTGCACAGTGTGAGGCAATCTGTCCCCTAGAGAGAAAGCGATCCACTATCTCTACACCTAGTCGGCTGGAAGCAGCAAGGCAGCGGTAAATCTCAATTACACAAACTCCTCCCGTCCCCATCTCCTCCCCCCTCCCTTGCCACAGGTGACAGTGGACCAAATTGACTGCTCACTGTTGCGTTCCAAGGCTTACCATTGGCTTCGGGCTGAGTCTGAGAGGGCACGGCTACGTAGGGGTCCTCCCCTTTGTCTGAGCTCATGGGGGGGTCCTTCCGCTCCACCATGCGGCCCCGCCCCAGGGGGCCCTCGGCGGCCTCGGGTGGGGCCGAAGTGGGGAGTGAGAGGGTGTGGTGATGGTGGCGGTGATGGTGGCCTGCCGGACACAACACAGGTTAACCGACGCTCGAAGGAAGACAGGAACAGGCTTCAGTGCATGTGAGCACAGGCCAGCAGGGGTGCACACACACACACACACACACACACACATACTATACACATCAATTCCTCCTTTGAAGCATACACACAGACACTGACACACTCACACACACACACACACACACACACACACACACACACACACAAGGACAGCTGCTGGGCTGTGTGAGGCAACAAAGTGTTTCTCCCTGCTGACCAGGGGCAACTCATTAGCAAATGTGTGTGTGTATGTGTGTGTGTGTGTGTGTGTGTTTCTTTCTGTCATTCTCAGCCTCTCTCTGTCTTTCTCACTCTCTCCCCTCTTGTTCTGACTGTCATGTCAAAGCTCCGTTGGGCCTGTCAGAGCAGAGCAGAGTACAATCGCATTTCTCCACACTCACCATAGGGCACCTACGTTTGATATGAAGGACAAGAGACAAACTTTATTTCCATCGCTCCTGTCGAGAAGTCTTTCCTCTAACTTTTTCTTCAACCGTAAAGCACTTTCAACTCTGCTTGTGTTCTTCCCCGCTACCTTTGTGAAGCTTTCTGATACTTTAAATCAACTTTTAAAGCAATGTTCAATTCATTTTGATGTGCACCGCTAACGTCTCACCCTTTATATCATAAAGTTTGTTTTAATGCTGGAACAAATAGTCGGTGAGATTTAAATGAATATCTTTGTGTTTTGGACTACACCTTGGGCTTTGGGAAATTATGCTTGTGAAGAATTGTGATGTTTAACTTTTTTCTGACATTTTATAGACCAATCAATGAATCGACAATGAATATAACCATTAGTTGTAGCCCTGGTGTCCTTCCCTCTCATTCGTCCTTGTCTTTTCTTTGTTAACTACTTCTCTCATCTCATCATAACCTCTCCTCTCTTCTTTCCTCTCCACTCCTGTCTTCTCCTCCTTTATTTTAAACCAAAGATCTGCAAACTGTTTCATATCTGCACCGCCAGTAATCTTTATTTAGCATGGCCCTCAGCCACATGGCTAGATCAATCATCAGAAATATGTCATTAAGCGTTAATGAAATTTCTCTGATCTGACTCCACTCTGTAATTATATTCCTTAATGGCTAAATGAACTACTGGCCAACAGTTGAAGAGGGTATCAAAACACATAGCCAGAAAGAACAGCACACACAGGGTGTCTCACTGTGGAAAGGAAGTGTTCTAACACCTTAAAGTTTGACAATATCTGACAATTGCAATAATGTACTCTTTCATCTGTGGTTTATCACTGCACGTCTCTCAAACAAACTGCGCGTTTTCCTGAATACTCTTGTTGTTTTTTTCCCATTTTCTTTCATGAGCAGAATGTGTGCATAAGATTTTTCTGACTGTTTATTTATGAACCATGCTAATCACATTACCATCCCACATGCTCACTCTTAAGCCACCCTACACAATTTTGCACAAGCTATATATTGTATTTAATATAGTGTATTTAAAAAATCCACCCTAGATGAAGAGTGACAACACTTATATCAACAGCCTCTGTGGAGCTCAACCCCCAGTTCCCATTTTGACACGCTCTCTCCAAATGACAGCAACGTGTGTGTGAGTGCCGTTTCAATATGTGTTTATGCTTGTGTTTGAAGAGGCGGAGGCATTCCAGGGGACTAACGTTGATGCTGCTGGTAGACTACGCACAACAGACACCCACACACAACACCACCCAGAGCCTCTGCCTCCTCCTCCTCCTCCATGTGGCGTGGCAATCATTAAAATGATTTATTTAACTATTGGCCCAAGGCTGAGAGATTAGTGTGACAGGCCTATTTTATAATTCATTCCCCCACCGCCAGGGGAAGTGCAATTCAGGCAGATGACACACATAGAGAGAGAGAGCTTGGAGCCTCAGAGCTCCTCCGCGGATCAGGAAAAAAAAAGCCCTAAACTGCCGACGGATGCACATCCCTCTCTTTCTACAGATTAAAAGAGGGGTGAGGGTGTCTAGTCTGGAGAAGAGGAGAGGTGAATGGAGAGGGGGAATTTATGTATCTTCAAATCCATATCAACCACTGACAGATAGACGGAGGGGCTGGGGCGATGGCTGAGACTTTGTTTGGGGGTGCGCCTGGAAACACAGCCAAGCCTGTGGGAGCATATTCAGCACTATAGGGGTGCACACCAACACAGATGCCTTTTCTGACCCTATATCTCCAAAAGGAGGGCTTGACTGATTCAACACACAGTGGGGGTACAGTCACGGGGGGGGGGGGGGGTGGGAGAGAGGGAGATAGAGCGAGAGCTGGGCTTTCTGGAACAACTTCAAAATATCTATTCTTGTCAGCCTGTATGGATTTGACAGTTTTGATCTGGCAGCTGCGAGGTATGGGTGCGTGAGAGAGAGAGATTCACCGAAAACCAAACTAACGCATCCTCCGATTAGATCAAAAATAAGGTAGACGTGAGTGTAGGTGTGGGTGAGGGGATAAGAGTGGCTTTGATGCTGGTTAATCACATCTTTAAAAAGACTTGAAAGTGATGAAAACGTTATCAGCCCGCAGTGAAGTGTGATTGTGATATTGTGTCATGTGATTAGGTCAGTAAACGTATTTGCAGGAAGAAGCAACACTAAAAATGTATGCGCATGTTTACATTAGCCGTTTTGAATTTGAGTGCAGAGTATCTGCACATGCTTGGTGGCAGTTTGCAGAAACATATCTTACCTTACTCTAAACAAGCCATTTTAATCTCTCTCTCTCTCTCTCTCTCTCTCTCTCTCTCTCTCTCTCTCTGTTGACACATGTCCTGCTTAATGTGCACACTGAGGCACTTCTTCACCATCAAGGCCTTAAACCACCAACAACCAGATCCACCCAATTAGCAAAGCAAAGGTCAGCGCTAATCGATGATATTGCACAGGGGATGAAAAAGAAAAGGCAGCGGGAACAAGGAGGTGGAGGAGTTCTAACAGAACTAATAGAATCAGAATCAGCATTAAAGATTTTTAATTCTACATTTCGGATTTCTTATTCTACGTTCTACTTTATGCTAAACACCAAAGGAGCTGGATGAGGGGAAATACTACGAGTGAGTGAAATTGGCCGACCGTGCTGTAGCGTTTCATTACCTTCGTAACTGGAGGGAATGTCTATCAAAAAAAAAGAAGGAATGAAATGAATTCAGTTAAAACGTTGAGTCATTAATAACCCGTCTTTACACATGTGGGAGGAGTTTTCATTAAGTTGAGAGGCAATGATTGATTGGCTAGATGAAGAGGTGTGGCTGAAGTTAAAGAGTCAGGGGAGATGAAATGCAGCTCCTGTCTTTTATTTGATTGCCTCTACAGTATATGCGGGATACTTACCGTTCAGCGCCACAAAGGTGTCTGGAAGAAGAAGAAAAGAAATGAGGGGAAACGTGTTATTGCTTGCAGTAAAGATAGCTTATGCTTTAACATGATCAAAAGTCATGACTTTTAAAGTAATTCAGAATCGACTGGCAGCTCGATATTCTCCTAACTTTTAATCAGAGGAGATCTATGGCATCTACAGCTAATGCTGGTCCAACGCTATGGCTTCCCTTGACTAAACATACTGATGAAATTGAAGGGGAAAAGCGCCGCCTTCATTTACTCTGAGTAAATAGTCGAAATTGAGATGAAATGAACTAAGATGAGTGAAAGTCAAATTGTTTTGAAGTTTCTCCTGCAAACAGGCACCTCAGTAGAATATCAACAGAGCATCACATTTAATGAATCCAAACAGTTATTCTGGACATGAAAAGATCAAATTTACATTCTCCATATGTGCCATTCTCTGTTCTGTGGAGTCAAAGAGACCTTTCAAGACTTCTGAGGCTGACTGGGTTGAGAGCCCTGTCTTGTTTTGTGTTTCAAAATGTGCCCTGTGACTGCTCCCAAGTAAAATCCCATCCCTGTGTGTCGCTGAGTGTTTGTGTTGTTGCGATTTGCAAGAAGGAACCCAGTCTTTGCCCAAGTGGACACAACACTCTTTTGACCGGGGGACCAGAGAAACAGCGGGAGAAGGACAGAAGAGGGCGAGAGCCGAGAGGGACAGATGGATGGAAGAGGCTGAAAGAGAGGATTGTGAGGGCGGAACAGACGGGGGAGAAAAAAGGTGACAGCAGCGAAGAAGGAAGCGGAGGGCCGAGAGAAGAGGGAGACTGAGTTAACAGAGAACAGAGGAATGGTAGGGAGGGGTATAGAATAGAGGAGGAAAGATAAGAGTGAAGAGGCCCTGCTTACTTTGGCAGTCTCCCAGGCCATCTGTGTTACCATGGTCCACGTCCTGCTCAAAGGCTGATCTGCGGGGAACAGAGACATCATGGTCAGCAGTGGAAAACAGGCCAGGGCATGCAGGCTCGCCACACCTAACAAAGTAACAAAGCTATAGGATATCTACAACAAAAACACCCCCAAACGCAGCATACCCTATGCTCGCACACAGTGTAGGCTGCAGAAAGCCCTATACTGGAACAAAATCAAAGAACACCTAGCGGGTGCCCTGGAGGCCTAAAATCAGTGGTTATGAAGAATGCTGGCAGGGTAGTAAATCCATAGCTGGCACGGAACTCATTGCCAGTAGTGTTGGCACAAATAGATTCATGTTTTATTTGACTGTAGTAAAAAGGATGTTGGGACATTTTGGGAAATACGCTTATTTGCTTTCTTGAGAGAGTTAGAGGAGATTGATACTCCTCTCATGTCGGTTTGATAATCTACTGCCAGGGGTCGCTTAGCTTAGCACAAAGACTGGAAACAGGGGGAAACCGCTAGCCTGGCTCTGTCCAAATGTAACAAAATCCACCTACCAGCAACTTTAAAGCTCACTAATTAACAGATTATACTTTGTTTGTTTAATCTGTATACAACAATTCTGAGCAGTTGCCAGGCAACCAGCAGAAACTGTCTGGAAAGTTACTGGTCCCGGCCAAGAAACAGTCAGGCACAATCCCCCCCGTAAAATTAAACACACAAGATATAACGTATTAATTAGTGAGCTTTAGAGGTGCTGGTAGGCAGATTTTGTTACTTTTTGACAGAGCCAGGCTAGCTGTTTCCCTCTCTTTCCTGTCTTTATGCTAAGCTAAGCTAACCTGCTGCTGGCTTCAGCTTCATATTTACTGTACAGACATGAAAGTGGTATCGATCTTTTTATCCAACTCTTGGTAAGAAAGCAAATGAGCACATATCCCAACATGTTGAACTATTCCTTAAAAAAAAAAAAACGTGAAACTGCTTTTATGAGGACTTCACTTTGTTCTATCCTTTCTCCCGTTTCTCAGTATCTGACATCAACTGTGACATCCAGTTCTATGCTCTTCCTGTTTTATTTTGGTAGTCTATCCTCTTGTGATTGTGTTCTAGTTTTACTTCCTGGCTTTGTTCTTTTCACGCCTGTTTTGATTAGATTCACCTGTGTTCCAGTGTTCACCTGCCCCTGATTCCCTCGTTAGTCTCTTTTCTATATGTACCGGTTCCTTTCCTTTGTCGGTTCATCCTGTTTGTACCTCTGTTTACGTCGCTGATCACACACTGCTTGCCCTGTGTTTGGTTACCCTGTCTTGCCTTTGTATGTTCTCTGCTTCTGTCTCCTGACCTGGACTTACCTCCCTGCCTGCCTACCTACCAGTACCTGCATTTTATATACCTTAAGCTCATTACAGCAAATATATTGTTTAACTGCTCCCGGCTGCCTGTGCTGTCTGCTCTTGGGTCCGTTCCCTATACCTCGCACATGGCATCCTCTAGGGTCAGTAGAGATATGAGGCTGTATTCCCAATCTCATGGGCCGAGGCCAGGGCAGCGAGGGGTAACTATGCTTGAGGGCCATCATATGACACAGAGGGAGAAAGAGTTTCGGAGACATTATTTTCTGATGCAATCTGCACCGAGACCTGTTTTCTTCCTGAAAGACCACCAAGCAGGCAGTAAGGAGATCTGTGAAACAGAGCGGACCAACTGTCAACCAGGATCACAGTCACGCATGACAGCTTTCACAGTGCTCCTCAGCTCCCCCCTTGCTGCTACTCCTCCTCCTCCTCCTCCTCCTCCTCCTGACTGTCCGCCCGCCTCTTATCTTCCTCACCCTCCACTGGTCACAATTACAGCATGAAGAAGAATGATTTTCCAAAACAGCATCACCCATCCCTTTATTCCCCTGATCAGAGTCAAAAGCGTGAACCTGGACAGGAGATTTTTTTGGAGGATGTCTGCTGTTCTATTCTCAAATCAGAAACTACTTCATGTATATTTATATGTTGGAGATGATTTGAAAATGGCATGCCTTCATTTAGTATTCATCTTTTCCTCCAGTTTGACAGAACCTTAATTGTGACAGAGATGGTAAATTTGACTCTCTTGATAGCCAATTTCCCTTCAAAAGCAGCAACAATACCAAACAACAGCCAAGCAAACAACAGCTGTATCCTTTTTTAATTTCAGGGGGGTACATTTAATCTGCTTATCTGATTTGCTTATTATACACAGTCATCACAAAACAGATGCAGAGTTGCACAATTAAACCATTCTAAGCGCAAATGCCATCCAAGCAGTCCTGGTATCGTCTCGTCTCACCCTGCCATGAAATGTTGTTTGGCTTCCTTGACAAGACCAAAACACTGGCAACCTTGTGGTCATGGTTTCCACGGTTGATAATAACATTACATACTTTGGTGAGAATGTAGTTGAGATGAAGATTACAAGGTTTAAATCCCACTGGTCTGGAGATTAACTAACAATGAGAAGTGACACTAGTCTGGGCCTTAGTGTGAACCCAGAGTTAAAAGGTTCAGGTCCCACAGAGGCTGCGTTATAGCAACAGAAGTGCAGTATGTTCGAATCTGACACTACAGACGGTTCAGCTCAGGGTTAAGATCCCACTGCAACTGCATAATGCATATTTAAATCAGATTCAAACTGCACTGTACATAACTAGAGGCAGTTTAGGGCCACATTTATTTTGCATTATTATCTTGCATCAGATGTGATTATTATGTGAGATGTGTGGTTGCACAAAG
The DNA here is from genome assembly GCA_036023855.1 of Gadopsis marmoratus. Classification (NCBI taxonomy): domain Eukaryota; kingdom Metazoa; phylum Chordata; class Actinopteri; order Centrarchiformes; family Percichthyidae; genus Gadopsis; species Gadopsis marmoratus. The sequence continues at coordinate 11,057 of JAVQJF010038417.1, forward strand.
GGGACTTGGTTGCTGAAATGCATGTCAGGCACAATAGAATTGATTAATCATATCAGAAGCGAATGGGCAAGGAGGGACTTAATATACTGTACATAATGTGTGAAGTAAGTATGCATAATGTTTCCTCAAAGTCACCCATTTGTTTTGATTCATGGTTTTGATTTAAAAAGTAAAAGCTGCAATACACTCAGACTTTTTAATCAGGGTTTCACCAGGTAATAAGTCAGTATGTGTGCAGATTTAATCAGTGTAAGACCCCACCCCTGATCTCGAGAAGAGTCAGGGCCGTTGGCTGTGACAATGGTTTAAATAATTACTAAATTATTATTAGCATGCTGATCTGTTGTCAGTTTACATAATAACAACCATACATAATCATATGCATGAACAGGGGGGGTGACTGGGGGCCATATTGCAGGAGAGCAGAGTGCAAGCTGTACATAGGCAGTAGGTATGAGCATAGCTCCACATGGGAAAGCTGGCACACAGGAGCTGAGGCCAGATGGAAGAAGAAAGGAGGGGAGGCATGCAAGAGAGAAAGAATATGTCAGAGGAAAGACAGAAAAAGAAAGATGATAAAAATAGATACACAGACAGGGATGGGCATACGCAGGTAAGAAGGTAGATCGGCTGTTGGTTGGGTGAACAAATAGACAGATAAGGAAACAGAAAGAGATGGTGCTGTAACCGGGTTTGTTTTTACTTTAATGAGGAAAAGAAAAAGTAAAAAAAGGGAGACCGACGTAAAGAAAGAGAAGCCTCGTCTCTACAGGGACCTGTTTGTATGAGCAAACCTTTTTTATTTAACACCAAAACGCCTCTGACTCTCCCCTCCCTCGTTTCAACCCTCCTTCTGTCCAGCCTGGCAAATAGCTTTGAATATCTCACCACGGACCAGCAGATCCTACCGGGCCTAATCCCCCCCCTCCTCTCTCACTTAGAAATATTGTACAGTAAAGACGCGAGGTCATCTGCCCTCTTAATGCCTCTGTGTCGGGTCCTGCTCCAAACTGGAAACTCAATCAGAGCAGCCCACTGCAGCTTTACGGAATAATAATAGGATGGGCTGCGTGTGTTTTTTTGTGCCTACATGCGGGTACGTGTGCCTTTGGTGTACTGGCATGCTAGACCAATAATTTTGCAGCAGGGGATCAAATTCATTCAAAGTCAAATAGCCACTGGAGCGTTGGTCCTTTTGTTATGACTTCATCTGTAAAATGTTTTTTCCCACCACAAAACTCCATATGCTGTTTGTTCAGAAAGCATAATCTGTTTCTGTGTCACAACTGCAGCCACAAATTATAGTTACCGCGACCATCAAGCTTTCCCCAGCCCTGCGTACCCAACCCCGAGCCTGGGGCAAACAACACTTTCCTTCCATTTATCCTTCCAATAGCCCTTTCAGCTGGAGGAAATTGCACTTGCACACCGTAAAATTAGAAAGATCAGACACGACAAATCGAGACAAAAATGCCACCAGGCATGACGAATAAGGTGGTATACTGTTTTGTAAAAGTTGCTTGGCAAACACATGTGTCCCAAGCTTTTAAAAATCACCAGGATCATGTTAATTACTTCTCTCAGCTATGTAACCAACACAATGTTTACATGTTTGCTCTATTGTAACTGTAATGGAAGATATTTCACTATTAATGCAGGCTACAGTGGATTTGAACATTGATTTTAGAAGTGATAAAATGTAAAACTGGCTTAATTCCATGGATTTCGAAATAATTAAAGGTAATATAGAGTTGTGAAGTGAGCTGGTCTTCTCCATACTGTAAAATCCCATTTCAAACTTTTCTCTTCATGAAATCCTCAGTGTTCCTAAACATAGAATCACTGAAGTCTCCTGGATAATTAAACAATATTATAGACTAATGTTGCAGCCAACAGTTTAAATTACTTCAACTTTGTTTTTGAGGGAATAAAACTATATCAATATCATATGCAGGGTGGATCTAAATACTATTATATCCATAAGCCACAACCACATTGCCATGGAGAAGGAGCCAGTCACAAACCAGAGCTGTAGCAAGTTCACAATACTTTGTTGGCAACAAAATGTTTGCCATTAATCCAGAGTCTGAAAATGAATTGATGTAAATGTATGTATTATCAGGTTTCTAAAAAGAGTAATAATTAGTTTAGCAGCACACATAACAGAACGTTAAGCTCTTGAGGGATGTTTCATACAAAAAAGAGCCTTAATTGACTTGTCTCCTTACACTTATGTAATATATATGCAGACTTCTTAATCGAAGAAAAATATATTATTTTAAAATTGCTTATCTTATTACTGCCGATTAAACAAGGAGAGTTTCATGTCCACAAAAGCCGAAACAACTGTCAGTCACCATTGAATGAATGGGACACTGAACACACAAATAACTCTTCCTAGCTTGCACAATACTGGGACCTTGAGACTGAAGCAGCTACATGGAAACCATTCATTTTATTATTTACACCTGTACTTTTCCTACTGTGACAAGCCAAAATGTCTCTATCTGTGGAAAAAAAACCTGTTGTGATTGTTTTTACTAACACGCCACTTACTTGATGTTGCCAACCACCTGTCTGCAGGCTCCTTCGGACACCCAGCCACAGTACGGGTCTCTGGAGGCTATACAAGACCTGGATGTGACACACACACACACACACATCAGCCCCTCATCATATTGCATACTGGAGTAGTATTTTCCTCTGTCAAAGGGAATTAAACCCATTTGGCTGTTTGTGAATGAATGACAATTTGCCAGCATCAAACTTACTTCTTGCATCTTCCATGTCTTTCACAGCGAGACAGTGGCACTTTAACCACACAGGAAGTGAAAGCGACCCACAAAGTGTGACTCTTGCCGTCTATCTGCATGCCAATGATGCGCTTGTCCTCCACACCTTCTATACTGCACCTAGAGAAGAGAGAGAAGAAGATGGAGAGGAGGATGAAGCATGGATTATTCTGTCTTTCCTTCAACTATCTGGTTATTTGGGGACAAAGTCTTCAAAAAAAACGTTGGTGAGGAGAGACGCACGGGGTCATAAAATGAGATTTAACGGTTCATTTAAAGAGATAAAACGAGGAGGATTAAAGAGCTGGCAGAGAGAGACAAAGTGTGAGGTCAGGGAGAACCGAGATAATGCCGGACACAAGAACATGGGGTCAGGAACAGAGTGGGAGATAAAGAGAGATAAAGAAAGAGGTGATAGAGATACAAAAGATAAACACAGATGGGCACTGTGAGCAGTCAGCAATACCACTGCACTTAACTGTAAAACCCACTAACATTAACGTAAGTCCCTCCTCCCTGCTCTACGCTGCCGGTCTTCCATCCCTGCTAGTCTTCTTTGTCTACTCTGCCCCATAGGAGCACACTCTAATCCCTCTGGGCGTGTCAATCCTTCAATCCCTTTTCTCCATCCTTTCCTCTCTCCATCCTGCCATCCAGCTCCTGGGAATTAATCTCCCCTTCGCAGTGCTCTGGTCCCGCATTAACGCTCTCAATTAGGGCTTAGAGTCCATCTACACTGGGTAATGCACGGCAGTCGGGGCCCTGCGCTGATCCAGCCAGGCAGCCAGGGGAGCAGGCGGGCAAAGTCCCTTACTGTACGCGACCAAAGCCAGATGGCCAGCAGTCGGCGAATGCTCAGTCCGAGAATAGAGGCAGAGAAGGGAGACAAGGTGGGTGATACAGGGAGAAGGCAAGAAAGAGACACGGCGAGGGGAGAGGAGAGAGGACAGGGCCTGCCCTTCATCCCTTCCATACGGCTCGTCACATGGCCGCAGCATGTTGGATAACAAACAGCGTTAACCTTGAAAGCCCTCCTGTCGAGTCCTCGCTCTCCTTCCCGTCTTCTTCTCAGCTGTCTAACACAATAACGTATTCTCTGCTCTGCTACTTTCCATCTCTCCGCTGTGGTCCTCTCCCTCCTCTGTGCTGCCATTCGCTTCCCCTCTTCCATTACCCCTCAACTAAATATTTGCTTTGGCAGGGTCATACTGTGGCTGATTTTTCCTTATTCACTTCTACACACAACACACACAACAAAACTCAACTCGCTCACCCCACCGTGCCCAGCTCATACGCGCTCGTGAACGCACTCCACATCCATACATGCACCAACAGCCGCGTAATGAATTAGCGAGAGATCCCGGGCTGGCTCTGAAGACAAACACAGACCTCGGTGGGTGAGTGTGTGTGAGTGTGCGTGTGTTTCCTTTAATCAGCCAACGTTTCTGGAGGAGCTGGGCTCTGCTGTGGTTGGGAACCACAGCGCTACATTATCCAGACCCTTAGGGTCTATGTCTTTAATTTAGTAGCTGCGGTTGGGCAGAGTGTAACCTGATAAAACTCTTCTAAATGATAGAGTATCCATCTGGCTGGCTGGCTCCACTATATAGCTTAGGTTGGGGGAACTGACTGGTACTGATGGAGCTGGTGGGTTGGTGGGTTGGCTATGTTGGGAGATGGTTGGAAACATGCAGAATCACACACACACACACACTCTACAACACACACATATTCAATAACTGACCTTCCTTTGTTTGTAGAAACTGTCTCTATGTTTCTTTATTTCTATCCATCTCTCTCGTACATACACATGTACACCCAGAGCTACATACTTGTCAGGGTTGTAGACGTTGAGCTCCTCCAGAAACAGGCTATCGTTGAGGAAGCCATTGTTCATGTTGGCCAAGAACTTGAGGATGATGCCTTTCTCAGATCCCAGGAACACCACTGTGTGGTTCTTATGGGGCCCCGCCTCATTGTCCACCACGATGCGTGTGAGGCGATACCTGGATTAAGGTAAACCAAGTAAAATAAATCAACAAATCAACCAGTCAATTAATTAGTCAGCTTGACCACCAACAGAGGAACTAGTTTTTGCCTATTAGTAGTGCAACAGATGGTGATGAGGAACAGCAGCGGGGATTCAAAGTACATGTTTTGAACTCTATCCCAGAACAGTGCTCTTTCTACTGGACCACATTCAACAGCTTTGCATCAATTAAATAAAATGACACTAGAAAAAATAAAGAAGCAAAGACAACAAAAAATACATGAATATAATTTACCAAATAATAATTATTTAATCAATCAATCAATCAATTGCCTTCCATCATTCACGTCAGATGTCTAAAAAGAATACGGAACAGCAGGGGAGATTATACAGTCTTAATTATCTCATTAATTGATTGTTATTTCATTAGAAACTCAATCAGATTGCATGTCAGGTTGTTCCTGAAAGAAAAAAGTTGCCCAAGCAACAGACAACAGTTGCGAGCCCTACTTTCTTTTCTAACTGACAGCTGCCGATCATACAGTTTGGCTCAGCACCAGGCGGATACGCATACAAATCAATCAATCAATTTTGATTTCATTACAATAGGAATCAAAGAAGAAAAAAAAAACATACCCAGCAGATTCAAGTTAGCAAATTAGACTCCTGCCAGTTAGTGTGTTTTGGATCGGTGTCCTGTTGTGCTTGTGGGCGTTTCAAATTCAGATGGATCAAATAACAAGAACAGGTTTTAAGAAATGCCTCTTGAGGCTATTTACTATTGCCATCTGATTTCTCTGCATCACAGATGTTGGTATCTATCTCTCAATTAGTTTCATGGCCAAGAAACTCTTACAGTTATCAAAAAGGTGCATATCTGCACATCAGAGTGTATTATGCAAATCCTTGATTTCATGATTTTTTAATTGATAGAGATGGGATTTAAAGATTAAAAATGTGAAATCTAGGAAGTCCAGTTATACCCTCATTATTGGTTTACTGAGCGAAAATGGGTGAAAAAGTCCAGAATTGATGTTGGATGTGAAGTAAGTTTAACATTACTAAAGAGTACAGGTTACACCGCAAGGCCACACCCTCTTATCCCATTTCCCCTTCTGTTTTCTTTAAATATCTCTTAAAATGCTCTGTGTCCGTGGCTTTACCAAGTCAACAGCCATCCGAAGGTTTAATGTGATTTGGATCTATTCAAGCGTAACCGGAGCTCCAACAACTGTGTCAATGGGATTTGATCTCAGCGAAATAATACAATCTCAAGGACTAAGACATTCACTGTCTTTCCTATTCAGGATAATAGAAATCTCAAGAGGGGGACTCTTCAGAGTGTCTTCCCCCTCCATTTGATTCATCGTGCCCTCCCAGCTGAGGTCCATGCCACAACACAGCCAATACTCAGGACAGAAAAGCTTTTTCAAATTTGCAGCAAAAGCTCTTGCTGGATTCTGGGGTTACCTCTCCAGGGTGTAACAAGGATCAAACCCTATTACCGGTTTTGTTTCCAGTTGACTTCAGCTCGAGAATAGTATTCCACATTGAGACTGTGACAGATATCATAAAAGGCCTCATTTCACTTCCACCTCATATGGCTTAATGATGCTTTTTTAAGCTTACATAATGCTTTTAACTGCTGCCTCTGACTTGCATGCAAGGCTCTGCTCACTGTGGTGCCATTTCAAATCAAATAAAACAGTCTTGATTGCTGATTATGTAAAGACAGAAACACTGTTATTCATAATATGGCCAAATGATATAGTGCACTAATGAACTGAGAGAGTGGCAGGGATAACCTTGATGAACACTGTTCATATTCTGAATAAGCCAACATAGTATGTAGGTCAGACCTCAGCTAAGTAGCACCAAGGTATGATGCGGTGCAAATAATTTGTAAAACCTAGGAAGAATACTTTATGTAGCTCATTTTTAAAGTGATGTTACCACCTCTGAGGCTTGTCAAGGGTCTGGCAAGCACGTTTAACCTGAAATCTTGAGCAGCTGCAATACAGAACCAGGTCTAAATTAAAAACCCAATTTTTTACTTTTTGCCAAATGCTCTGTCAGCCACTTTTGCCTTACCGATGGGATGGCGGTGGGCTGTCATATTCCCCCAGAGGCTGGCTAAAAAGTCTGTGTGTAGTGCAGCTAAAAGCCAGACAGACCTTTATGATCAAACGACATCAGCCACAGTGCACTGGCTTTTGGGAAATGGGCTCAATTCCAGAAACACAGCAGAAAAGCCAACCATAGATAAAAAAAAAAACCTTTTCACCCCAGTATCTTCTCTTTGAAATATTCTCAGAGGATTTAAACAAGCAAGTTTGGCTAAAGACTAAAAATAGCCGGAATCATCTTCTTAATAGGGGGCTTATAAGCATAAATATGAAATCTCTGTTTGCATGAAGACTTCTCATAACAAACACTTTTCGGCATAAAGACAAACATCACTGAGAATCCAAATAGTTTACTCTGTCTTCATCACACTGCTACGCGGTCACTCTGGGAGAGATAGTGTAGTGTAGATCTGTGTTTCCTCTACTACAGCGAAAATGGGTCAGCGGCTGGTTTGTGATGGAGTACTCCTGTGTTTTAATGAGCCCGACTCTCAGAGCAGCACTTCACATAATTATTGTCCTGGGCTGAAGAGGCTCATGAACCTCCGTTGGAGTGTGTAATCCTTACCGGACCATAGTCTTGAGGAACCAGGGCCTGTTAGCGATGGAGGGCACGGCCTCGTCCATCAGAGGATGCATCTTGATGAAGTTGAGTGTGTCATCTGGAAACTCATTGGATACCTTGTACCTCTCCATGGATGAAGTGCCGGCACAGTTGCCAGGCCTGCAAATGGAGAGGAGGAAGAGGAGGGCGATGAGGAGAAGGGGTGGTGGGAGAGAAGAAATGGTGAGTAAAAGGAGGGGAAAAGCACAAAAGAAGATCCGCTACATTGACTGCAGGGGGAATGAGCAATTTTTCAGGCCAGAGCTTCAATAGAAAACAGAAAGTTCTACTTCCCTAAAATCAATGAAAGCGAAGCCATAAATTACTAAACTCTCACTCCAAGAGGCTTTGGTCAGAGCAGAGGACACAAGATGTCTTCTTTTCTCTGGACTCGGGTTAAAGCACTGAGACATTCTATCTATCTGATCCTTTTACAGGGAGTAGTGAGCTGCTTGTAAAAGAGAAGCTGCTTTTGATAGCATATCGCCTTTGCAGGCATCTCACCTCTGAGAGCTTGTAAAACCCCTTTACTGCGTGGTCTTTGATACCCTGCCACACCACATAATCCACACCAAGTCCTAGAAATATTAGCCAGCTGCTCACTGAATGTCTGACACTGTCAACATGTAAGGACCAAACCCTAAAATATATCCAGTATATATGTGCACTCTAGAGAAATTAATATTTATTAATGGTCATATTTCAAATCTTAAAAGTAGAATCAAAGGAATCCAATAATGAAGAAAAATCCTTCAGCCATTCTGCGCACTCCTATATCCATCTCTATGATTTCTATACAGCCTAAAGGACAGAGTTTCAATGAAAAACTTAGTTTGATCTAGTTTTTTATAAAAACATGCAATCCTGCAAGAGAAAGTGAAGTACTACTGTATGAAATCTATTGCAAAAACAGATTTGAAAACAGCTTTTTTTTTTACTTTTCAAGGTACACTTTTTCACAAATTAAGTACAAAAATTCTCCTTGACAGATGAGTTCATGTCAGCTGCTGCCAACCTCCAAACTGATATTGTTAAATTAAGGGCCAGCATTTGCCGAACATTTTCTTACTGTAAAAAAAAAAAGTAAAAAAGGGCATAAACAGCCACTCCTACGACATTTTCTTTGTTATAACTACATTTATGTCAGCGGCCGTATGGAGGGCAGGATGCAAAAAAGGCATCTCTTAATACAGAAACCAGTAGATGATTCAGTATGAGAGTCCAACACATGGAGGAACAGTCTGCTGCAGGGCTGGACCTAGGTGACATTGTTACGACTCAGCGTCTGTTTGCTTGCAGATAAACGGTCTGAACGCACAAGGGTTTGGAAGTGAAATCAATCACTGCAGAAACAATGGTGGGTATATCTGATCTTTGCAACGAATGACCTTGCTAAGCATAAACAAGTAATTACATGCTAATTGAGGAAAGTCACACATATATTCATACATTCACGCAAACTACAGAGAGTACAGTACAGGCTCGCTGTTGGTGAGGAACCGCCTCCTCAGTCATATGGGAGCACACACACACAGTACCAACAATTATTGTGGCCCAGATCTTTGCAGTAAATCTGTTTTTTTTTTCTGGAGGATAGGAGAGCAGCTCTTAGCGCACTAATTAGCAAGCAATAGATGGGAGATTGATCAGGCTGGTGCATTTGTGGAATTAGCCAGCCATCTGTAAAATGATCTCATGCTTCATTTGTTGATACTGAGCACTTCTTTGATGCAGCAGCGTGTGGGGGGAGAGGTGATGTAATGGGTTAGGGGTGCAACTGTGAAAAGAGGTGGCATCTGTGTGAATGTATCTGTGCATGCAGCATGTGGGCGTGACGCAACGTGACATAGGACGTGTAATCCCTTGCTAGAGGATACGTAGGGATGTATTGAAAAGCAATGCAACATGAGCTAAAAATCGTAATTCAGAAGGTCGTATGCATTGATTAGGGGGCCAAACATCTCGTGTCTGTGTAAGGGAGCAAGAGAGAGACTGTGTGACTGAATGTACTGTATGTGTGTGTGTTAAATCCCATGTATTTGTGTGAATGTGCGTGTACGCTGCTGTTGATTAACTGCTGTTGTACCTTGGCTTGGGAACCTTCTCTTCAGGAAAAGGCGTCCAGGTGGAGTCTGGGGATTTCTGCTCTTTGAAACGCCCTGTGAATGTGTTGGCGACCTCCGCCATGTCATAGGCGCACACCGCTGAGCCTGGAATACTGCCACGACACACAAACAAAAGAAAAAGCCCACATAAACAATCCTCTCGACTGAACGTATCAAAGAAACACCTTGCCAAGTCTGGACTATCACCAGAAGACAGACAACCGGATTTACAATCCCCGTTCAGAGGGGTTAAATCCCCTGAGGATGTCTCATTTTAGCTGTTGCATGTTTACACTGGGGGATACAGTCAGGTTTGCCATGTTGTCAAGGCGTTGCCATTTAAAATATGAGGTGTCAAGTTCATTATCCTCACTTCACTTCCCTCACTTATAATGTCTTTGCAATTCCCTCCATTTCTTTTAATAGAATTGATTAATTGTTCTAATTTTAGTAGCAATTACTATTGTTTCTATATTGATTACAGTGGCAACGCTATTACAGTAGTCAAGTCATATACTATAGTGTTATTGCATGCAGTAGTCTATGAGTGTGTCTGTGACTGCCGAGCCTCACGAGGACACACATTCCCTAACCTTTCCCTCCAAGACTGGGTTTCCCCAAAAGCCTCAAGGCAACAAAGTTCATCACATGCCTACTGTTGGGCAAGAAATATGGACAACAGATTATCTTATTATTCATTCATGGGGAAAAGCACCCGTCTTGTGATAGCGGCCGAGCCACTGGCTTCTTCCCGTCCGCGTGGAATGAATGCGTAGCAGATTGCTGAGTCACGTTTCTATTTTTCACGCATCTGCTCTCATAAATTAGAATTGAAACTAGGAATTGTTTATTCTTCATCACATTGTCTTTTAAAGAGAAATCTCTCTCAGCTGGCTGGATTTTCAGGCTGTTGCATCATGGGATAAGCTCTTGTAGACATCGGGGAGACAGCGTACACAAGGACGGCATTATAGGGAGCAAGGTCAGAGAGCTGTTGGTTCTTGGCTTAGCTACTAAATGACAGTAATTACCAGCTGTATTTGGAAATGTACAGAAAGTTAGACAGTCATATGTCTGTTTATATCAGGCTGATAACAAAGCAGATAGACGGTGAGGCAGCAATCCAGCCAGACATCCAGACAGACAATTAAATGACACAAACCCTGAGCGCTGCACACAGTCTGAATGTGCTCCGTCTAATTTCACCCCCTGGCTATGAAATGGAAAATGAATGCCAGGATCAAAACTGGCACTTATAGAAATGTTCAGAGGCACTGCTTCATTGGGTTTTAATGTCCATTAACCATGCTCAATTTCATTGTCACAAGCAATTGTCTTATCTGCTAAAAAGCAGCCATAAAATGGAAAATTACAATATGTGCGAGCTATCAGCCAAGCTCTATGGCTTTGTGGTAATTTTCAATTTAGATAACAACTCCGCCTGCCTATGAATATGAAAGCAGTTCTGAATATGAATTGTAAAAGGGAAAATAAGATTAAACACCTGCATGTCAAAAGGGCAACAAAACTGTTTTGACAGAAGATGTAAATGTTGACCCAGTAGTCTCAGGAATTACATGTCGCGAAGAGGCGCAGCAGAGGCACATACGCTACTTAACAAAGGTCACGCTGTCATAATTTTTTTAATTGAGGGCATTTTTAAAAGTGCTTCAAACTAAGAAAGATGATTGGAATGACTGGGTTAATAAATGGAAAGTGCAAAAGCAGTGACACGCATGACCTCATCTGACACAAGGGAAAAGAAGATAGCTGAATGAAATGACCTCAACAAATCGCTTCCATCTGTTGCTAACCTCAAACCTGTTTAGGTTCTATACGGGCGTGTTGATCTTTCAGTGCCTTATTTAGTTTTCTGTTCTTCAGGGTACCTGTTGTAAGGTGTGGAGAAGGTCGCCATCACTACGTCCCTCCCGTTGACGTGGATGACATCTGTCACAGCCTGCAGGATGTTGAAGTAGAAGTGGGAGTCACCAGGGATGGAGCAGTTCATGCGAGACTTGAGAAATGAGGTCCACTGCTTCTCCAAGACACGGGGTGAGCCACCTCGGTCGTTCTTACAAACCCTGGCCACCCGAGGAAACACCACCTGACCAAGACACACACACGCACAGTGGAAAGGTTACGTTTGGATAGCTCACTTATTAGTCGCATGCCACACCTGCAGTCTCCATCTCTTGCACTGAACTTAATAGCACTCAAAAGAGTGCTTCACTGATTAAGCATTGCACTGTCTGATTCACAATGTTCTGGATGGATCAAAATCAAAGCAGCTGTAGCTGATTTTTTTCATTTTCAAACTAGTTGTTAGAGCCAAGTGACATCACTTGAGGCACTTTATCATACTTTGTGTAACTCCCTCTGGAGTCATAAAAGACTTCATAGAACTTTTATTTATTTTTTTACATATGCAGTAGTGGTGGAGTTCCCCTTTAAAGCCAGATGTTGGTTTAACAAAACACACACTTAACTCTGAATCTTTTATTTTACACTTGGCATTTTTATAAAGCTAAGAAATTAAAAAAAACACACATCTCATTACATTTTAGTACTTGTTCTGGCCTTGTTCTGGCCCTTTTGATCATACTCAGTCACATGATTTTCATCGATCTTCCATGCTGTTAAAAAGCTACGGTTTTAAGGCCAGCACAGATGAGAAGTCCTTCAAGCGCTCGGAAAAATGGACGTTTGAACATTTCCATGACAACTGGGCAAACTCCTTATGATAAACATCATGTGACGTGAAAGCTCCTTAACAGCTACCAAATGGACCTGCTGGTGAGATGGTTTTCTCAACTGCTGTTTCCAAAGTCAAGAGTGACCTTTGAACGTCAGAGTATAAGAAACCTTTCAATTTGATTCTCAGCAGAACACACAATATACTCTGTTATGATATTAATCTTTGGGAGACACCACAGCATCTTAATGCAATGTTCCATCACTTTATAGCAAATTAAAGACACAGAAGAGTAAATTGGTGTGCTTGATATGCTGTTATATGGACAGAACCTGGCAACAGAAAATTTAAAGTACACAGCTTCAAATAGGAGCCGGCGTTGTAATTACACCTCTGCTGTAAGATCACGCAGTCAGTATTGTAATTAGTTGTTGTCACACTATACTTAACAGCAATAAATCTAACCCTGTCCTGAAATTGCAACCTAAAGTAAATAGTGTGAATGGGCGCGAACATGCATTTAAACCAGGTCTCTCTCCGCACATAAACACACCCTCACCCATGCATACACTACGACCAGAAAATGCATGCATGAAAGTGCAGAAAACACACATACTCGCTCACTCACTCTGTCAAACACACACAGACACACACACACACACACACACAGTACATGGGCCTATTCACTGTGAGATTATAGCACCTTGAGATTACAGAATATGTATTACACACAGGACAGGTGAGATTGTCACATTTAATGTGGAATTACATCAGCTTTATGTAAGAGTACAGATACACAGATCACTCACACCGAACAAATACCTCGCTCAGGGCTTGTTAATTATCTTAAATGTCTGTAAAGGAATATTTATCCTTTTGCATTTTTCCAGATAACAATGTAACAATCCAACATTAAAGCTAAAGCAAACCTGCCACTGTAGATTTATCAATTGGCTTTAAAAAAAACAAACGACTGACTGCATTGTCATGGAAGGCCAATCTACTTCATAGTAATGAATAGATATCATTCGCTAAATGTTAAATTGCTCTCTGCACCATCAGTTCAACCACCACATGCGTAATTATACTGACATTGCTTTCAAAACACCCAGCAGATTGAGAGGCCTCATCTGTATTCATGTGCTGTATAACACATGCCTGTCACTTCTGGCAGCGAATCCATTATGTGTGTGTTTCTGGTTACCTCCGCTCTGTTCTCATCTCGTCCCCTCTCTTTCTCACTCTCTCCTGTGTGTTTCCTTTCATTTATTCTGAAAAATACATATTGAGTGATTCATTTCCATCATGTATTTTCTTCTACCAGGTATCCAATTAAACCGTCTGAGGGCACGGTCCAAAACTGAATTGAGGAGATTAATAAAAAAATGTGTGTTATTGTCCCTCTGGTGTAAAACCTGAGGAAAAGACTTGTTTCCTCTCCAACCTTTCCTCTTGCACTCCGTCTCATTCCTCCGAGACACTTGGGAATTCCTCTTGGGAAACATTGAGACGATAGGTCAAGCAAGAGCATTGCCGCACGGATGCGGACGTGCAATTCAAGCGGTATATTTAGACTGTAAAATGGGATCTCCAGACATCCACGGATTTTTCTTTTTGGATCTATTTTAGGTCCTGCATCCTGCCCAGTGTTTATCTGTTACTGAAAAATGTTTGGCCACTTTACAGCTCCTGAAAGCTGTGTGTGATACACCCATATCCTGTTAGTTTCCTCAAGCACTTCCTGATTCTCCTGGTAAATAGGAAGTCACCTCTGATTAGTGTTTAAAACAATAGCAGAAGAATAGGGGCTATGCTTACCTTTCCCATTGTGTTGTACTCCATAGCAATTTCCCGAAAGAAGAAGTAGATGAAGTCTCCATAATCGACTGCCTGAACAAAGTAGGGCTCTGCAGGAGGAAAAGAGTAAAATTAAATGAGTCAAAGTGACGTTTTGCCGTGACAAAACAGTTCTGACACCATATTTCACAGTAAACAGCCGGAATATCTGTCATATTATTCAGAAAGGCACCAACTGTGAGCCTTGAGTGCCTCAATCTATCATCCATCATATCAGTGAAACAATTTGCATTCAAGGAAGCAGGGATCTCTCTATTGGGTTTTGACAGGCTGGACTTGTGCTTGTTTCTCCCTGGGGCAGAGCAATTTCCTGGCTACATCAACTCTAGCAGGGCGGGTTGGCAAAATGTACTGTGTCAAACAGAGTGTGGCATTAACATAAATGCTCCTGCTCTTCATACCTAGATTCAAACACACAGGCACACATGCACATATATCCTAAATCACAAAAACACATGGTCAAGCATGCATGTCGAAACCCAAGTTTGTTTTCTAGCCTGTCAGTCAGCTTGGTGCTTTCCAACCACAGAGAATGTGTTTGCGTGTCCCCCACTCACCTTTCAGCCATTTGGAGTCGTGTTTGACAGTGCGCAGAGTCGGGCTGTCTCCTAGGCTACGATAGATGACCGCATCGATCGCTAGAAAGTCTGTTACGGTGGCCGAGTACAGCTTGCCATCTGGAGAGGGAAGCCAGAGACGGAAAGAGCAGCAAGAAGGGAAGATGGAGATGGAGAGGGCAGAAAAATGAAGAGCGAAAGACATAGAGGAAGAGGAAAAAGGTGAAGAGAGTGCTCGAGTCAAAAGAAAAGCCACGCGGGCATTCCTGCTCTCTGTGGCTGGATAAACAAACATGTTTCAGATGGCTCAGACCTGGAAAAAGAATGAATCACGCAAACCGAAGAGACTCTCTGATGGACAACAAACAGGCTGTACACACATTTAAACATGTTGCACACTTGTAATTGCTCACTCTGGCAAACACACTTCAAAAGCACAAACACTGAAGCCCTGCATTCACACACACACACACACACCTACACATACACAGAGTCTTGGAGCCCCACAGAAACCCATGTTCACATACTTACATGCATGTACGTACACACACAGGCTTCACAAACACAATCCACCACCAGCATGACCTCAGCCTGCCTTGGCTATAACCACAGTGGAAACTCAAACTACATAATTGAAAGGATAGCAGTCGGAGGAACCCTCTTGATTACTCAGTGCTTCCACCTTCTCCCAAGCAGCTCTGCAACACATTAACTGGTGAAGTTAGGCATTTACTCTCCTCCTCGGCTTTAAACAGGCAGGGACAGCTCATCAATACTGCCATAAATCGGTTCACAGCAAATAATAATGGGGACTGAATGTCTTTAGCAGCCGGCAGGTCCGTTGCACCAGAAGAATCGCACCCCGCCAACGGAAAGCTGACTCATTCTGGGTCCAATCCGTTTGTGAGTTATTTCCGATCTCATGCATTTTGAAAGAAAGTGAACAAGAGACAAGGAGGATGAGAGAAGAGTACAATAAAAGTGAGAGAAAAATTATTCTGTTTTTTTCTGTTACCGCAGGACCATTGATGTGTTTCCAAAGGGCTCTTAAAAGCAGCGAAATCCTGATGCAGAGCAAATGCGGCCTCGAGTTCGACAATTTGCTCTCGTGCATGTAACACAGATTGGCTTTCATTCTTGACATGTTGTCAGAATACTGCCATTAGAATAAACCGCAGGGTATTAAGAACAATATTAAATACAACCGCAACTAATCCCCTCACTCAAATACACTCAACTTTCCCATCTAGCTCAAACATGTTCCAATGTGTAATGAATGCAGATAGGAGAAAATTAGGAGGAATGTGTTTGCCTCATGGCAGTCTATGAGTTATACTGTATCACACACACTCGATCTACTTTCCCCTAATGCAAATATGTGATGAGTTTCTCTCATGTTCAGCCACAGGAAAGGACTTAAAAGATTGAAAATCACAGTGATGATGAACGCAATCAAATACTTAAAAAACAGATAAATAAACTGTTAACTTGACATACAGAGATGCATTTAATCTTACCAGCAAAGAGGGCAACATTGGCGTGCTTGGCGTCATATGGGCAGCGTGCCATCCCACTGATGTCCTCTCCCAGAGCCTCCAGGGTGTCCAACTAGGGTTACAAATGAGGCGAAAGGTCAAGACAATGTAGTGTGTAGTGAAGTGTCAAACAAAACAATGGACTTGAAATACAACTAAGATGGGAAATGTTGGTGCCAAGCTGGAGGAAAAGATCTAGAAGAGGAGAAACATAGAGTGTGTCATAATAAAATAGTCCCAAAAAGATGTGGTACCCAGCCCAGGAGTGTGTCCATTTAACTCTGACCTAAACTAATATCCTGTGGATGATAAAAATAAATACTGACATTTTCCACAGCAAAATGTTCCATAGTATGGGTGGATATGGTTTGTTTCCCCCTGCCATCATTTATCCTTCAACTGTACGGGTGTTAAAGAAGAATTTTAACAACCCTCAAGACAGATCTTTAACCCATTTACTGTGGTGCTTTCCCCTGTCCTGATTTCTAAAGTCTGTGCTTTTGCTGTGAAGAGGAAATAAATGGGCGGAGGAAAAATGGGTGAGCACATGGCCCCGAGCGGGGGAATGTGAGAAATTTTTACTAAACCACAGACGTTTTTAAATAGTAAATCATACGGTAGTCATTATTTTAAGTTTTGCAGCCTCAACTTTGCCTTGCGCTGTGAGCTGTTCCTTGGGCAAAACCTCCCTGATTTGGTATATTTCAGGGGAGATCACAGTTTTATTTCTGCACCTAGACAATGCAAAGGTTTTCTTGTCTTGGCACAGGGAGTGACGTTTATCCAAGCTAATTTTGTCATTCAGTCACTCAGTAGTCCCATTTCCATGAGCTATTTTGAGGCCTTGTCCATTGTTTAAGAAGTACTGCTGGTCTAGTTTAGGACTGAGTGGGATGATATTTGTGAACTGGAATTTAGACAAGATTTTCTTGTTTTGCGCCCAGTTTGGTTGCAGCGTGATTGGCAATGCATGGCGGATGATCAGATGTGGGTGAAAGGTCACTATAATCCCACCATGGGTTGGCTTGTCCTCCTCAGCACGCCTTAGGACCCTCTCTTACCCTGGCTAAAGACCAGACATATCCACAAACACACACACGAGAGAGAAGAGAAGAAAAGCCATACTGCGCTGGTCAGAGGCTGAGGTCAGGGAAGATTACTGAACAGACTGTTTGCCCATGGAGTTCACAATACATAGTCATTTCTCTTCTCAATCTCTGTTTCCATCTCTCTCGTACTTGACTTCCTCGTTTCCTCACTTTCTCCCTTTCTCTCGACACAGAGGAGCGTAACTTGCCAGGGCTGCAAACTGCTTACGCCGCCCTTTCTGGTCTCTAAACAGGTCATTTTGTTTTCTATTCCTGTCTCGGCGGAAACGGTTATCATCTGCCCACTAAAAAGGTCACACACACACTCCGGCGCAATGCTGGAAAAGCCTGCCAGAGAAATTGTTGAGGCTGATTTGGCAGAGAAAATTACAAGTGACCTTTTACAACAAACACAGAACCACCACCAGCAGCACATTTCTCCATTTCTCATTCCTTCTGTTTCTTCAGAAATTACAGGAGGATAATATACGGAGGCGAGCTGGTTTGAAGATATATATTGTTATTAGACAGAAGAGACTGTAATTATAGATTAGCCTGAGTTAATCATAAGGGACGTGAGTAGTTGAAGGTCAAGTGCGTCCACTGGATCAGAGCGTCTGGATGGACAGACGGGGGGGCAAGTCGGGTTGAGCTTGAAACGTCAGCAGCTTCTGGGTCAGCTACCAAACACAAACACACCCTCCTTCTCTGACACATCACAAACACACACTCACGTCTCTCTTACGCCACAGCAGCTACCCCCACCCGTCCATCCCCTCAGTTGAATTTCACAGAGGCAGCGACCTCTGTCTGCTAGGCTTGGTTGGCTGTCACTGATCTATTCCTGCTGTTTAAACGGAGGAAGGCACTCCCAGCCCGGCCGCAGATATGCGTACAGCTCCAGTCTCCTGTCAAGTTGGCATGCGCCTAGAAACAACAGCCGAGTGCTCACTTGCTCCTGTTAGCCTTGTCCAAAGCAATATCCAACATTTTAAAAATGGGCAGTAACCATCCATAAAACTGCCACACTGGATCACAACATTTTCTAAACATTACCATAAAGAAATTTGATGTTTAAACAGCCAGATGGATTTAGTTTCCACCTTGTTTACCAGGCAAACCGTATTATGCTGTCAACTCTAGTGGCGAAAAAAGAAAGAAGTGCTTCAGCTTTGTAGAAACACAATTCAAAGTAATGGGAAGGGAACAGTAGTGCCGTCACACTTCGTCTGCGCTGCCTTAACAACACACTGTTCTGTAGGGATCTACTGTAGCTCAGCAGACGAATGTACAGTAACCTTGGCTCGGAGTGCTGCGTATCTAGATGAATTAATTACTACAGCAGCTCATTGGTGCCTTCCATACGCTATATGCTAATTAATTAGACATCAGGAGTGTTTTAATTGGTTGAGCATCAGCTTCAGTACTCAGTGTGAGGGACACGTTCTGCTTCCATGTCTGTTGATTTTATGACTCCTTTATGAGCTTTATTTATCATTGCTGAGGGATTTGTGAAATCTTACCGAGGACACACTTAGGGTAAACTGAGCCAGTGTCCCTCTTATTTACTCTTTTGCTTGAAGCGGTTTCCTTGTTTATTGTATAGAATAAGAACAGCAAAGTGCATTTTTATCTGAGGCGTATCCTTTCATCTCATTTCTGTGAGTGGCTCCAAAATAATATTAGCGGTTTACCTGGTTCGTGATTTTGAGTTATGATTTTGTCCTAATTGTTGGTGTCAGAAAGGGCTGCCACTGACAGATTAATCCTTATAAAGGAGAAAAAGAAAGTTTTTTGTTTGTTTTTCTGTACAGATCCTGGCACCTGGCATGTTGATACAGTTTCAGATCGGGGTCTTACAGTTTGCAGCTGAATTGAGTCCCCACATATTTATTTGTATTTGTATTCCACCTGCACAAACCTTTTCCATCTATAAAGGTCAAGTGCACAAGTTCACACCTGGGCCAGAAGCGGTTGTGTAAACCAAACAAGGACACACATGTCCCTGGGAGATTAATAGTCATGGCCTATTTCTCTGCAACCTGTTTCTGAGCCCTGGGAGGATGAACCCTTTCCCTGACCACCTTTTACACTAGAGCAGGAAACTGGAGTCTTTGCAGCTGTTGAAAAAAAACAGGGGAAGAGCCTCATTTATATGAACCCTCAACTTCTAAAACGATTGATCTTTTGGAACAAGAATGGTGAACAAACTCAAATGCTCGAAAAATGACAATAAGTTGGTTAATTATGTGTCCTTACTGGTGTACAATTATTAATTAATTTCACTGTATGCTATGGTTTTTCTTTGTAATGAACATCATGTCAATCAAACAGCCTCTGGAAAAGCTGTAGTATAGACAGGAATGTGTGGATGCATTTACACTTTGATGATACAATAAATTCCCCTGTGTGCATTAATCATATTTGAAATGCAAAGACTTGGCACAGATGAAATTTCCCAGTACACCTCAATCCACCAGTATCAAGCGGAGGACACATCACCTGGGACCCACTGCCTCAAAGCCTCCCCACTGATTCCCCTCCTTCACCCGGCAACAGGCGATGAAACTGACTCCAGTCATATATCAGCCCAGCTGGATGGGGTGTTTATTATTACAGCACAGCAAGGGAGTGACAATGGGAGAAAGCAACAGAGGAAAAGATGGCGGAGTGGTTGGAAGCAATGGTGGGGGAGAGGAATTAAGGCTGGCAGGAGAGGAGAGCGGGAGAAGAGCGGGAGGAGGGAGAATGAATAGAAGAAGAGAGGGAGTTTGGTGCTGTGAGGTGCCGAGGGAGAGGACTGTGTCCTGGCTGTCAAGGTGTCTGTCTGTCTGTGTTTTTTCTGTATACACACATGTGTGTGTGTTCGTGTTGACACCATGAACACAAGGTGTAGGGCGGGTAATGAAAAGCAGCTAATGAAGAGAGAAAATTGGTAGGTTTGTTAAAAAAAAAAGAAAATCAGACAATGGTAAAAAAAATTAAATAAAGAGGTAACCAGGCAGGAAAGGTGTTAGAACAGAAGACAGCGTGGGGTGTTGCTGGTTTGGGCGGGAGCCCTCCCTGCCCCCTCTGTCTCCCTCCCTCCACCTCTGCTCCCCCTCCATCCCTCCCGCTTGCAGCGCTGTTGATTAATGTGGGCTGAGGCTGGCCCCGAAACAGAAGCTCTTTTCAGCGCTGTCACACTGGGGAGATGGAGAGGCAAACTGTGGCCAAGGTGGATTTAACCACAAACACACACAGGCACACACACATTTAGACCAGGCGGGTGTGTGTGGATGAACCCAGCACGCCATCAAAGGCCTGGTATCTGCCCAGAGAGCCTGCCAGCCTGCCAGCAGTACAGTGTGTCTCTGAGGATTTTGTAAAATGTGTGTGTTGCCTGTTTGCACAGTTGTCAGTGTTTGTATGGGTGCATACACACATTCGGTTTTTCCTACACATGCGTCCAGGTGTTTGTATGTGCATTTGCATGTTTGTGTGCATCTGATCAGTTCACTTTAAATGTTGTCAGTATCTGACTCTTTTGACAGCCTTTACATTTAATCTGAATTTAGTCACGGCATATTGATTCAATTGTTCCTAGACTAAAATGGCTGTTTTATAGAACTAAAATAATTACAGTGTCAGTGGGTAAGAGCAGCTGCAAGCAAATTAAACTGACTCACTAAAATATGCAAATGCTAATTGGACATTTGAAACATGAAAAAATATTTGAATGAACACTTGAATAGAATAATTGTATTTTATGATATTGTTATGGACAAATGTGATCATTTTCACACAATTACTATATCTTTTTCTTAACATTCTTCATTTATTTTGAGAACATTGTCCATCATGTGCACTTGTTCATGTACTGTATGCATAGATTTTTATGTTTGCACAGCAAGCATGTGTGTGTATGCATTTTACCAAGCCTCACTGTGTTTTACTACTCTTCCCCTCACTACCAGTCTAGCAGCAATATCAGTGCAGTAACAGCTAAAACACAAACCTTGATACCATAACCCGGAGCAAGCGGTTAAAGCTAACCACGCCTGATAAATGCAGTGACATAAATTCCACTTTCCCTGTAGGAGGAGACAGTAAATTGACAGAAGTTCACTCTGTGTGCTTAGCGTGCTGAACCACAAAGGCAACAGAGCGGAGATGCCTTGTTTCTCTAGTAAACAGATCTAGTGAACCAAGGCAGGAGATTGTTCCCTACAGGCCACCTAGATAACATCTCCATGTGCTGTGACCATCGCATCACATCCTAACAAACCAAACAATAATATCCTTCAGGACAGAGCCTCTGCTGAGTTGTTCTGTCTGTCCTCCTGTCTTTCTTACTGCGTGCCTGTCTGTCCGATTGTCTGTACGATGTTGTTCAGATCTGATTTCTCTGGATGACAGCTCATACAATTTAATCCCTCCAAATACTAGAATCAAATGGAAATGATGCTGAATTCTCACTTCCTGCACACTTGTTAGTTTTTCACGCATAGCATGTGCTTTTGATCAAATGTATTAATCTATTTATTTTGGGTTTGTTTTACAGGTGGCATGTTTTGCTGTACTAACGCTAGGTCAGCCTAGCTCCTGCAGCTTGCAGAAGTAGTTAAAGGACAGGACCCTAAGGTTTTTTTATTGTCAAATTCACACACACATGCAGTTG
This sequence comes from Gadopsis marmoratus, assembly GCA_036023855.1. Lineage (NCBI taxonomy): Eukaryota > Metazoa > Chordata > Actinopteri > Centrarchiformes > Percichthyidae > Gadopsis > Gadopsis marmoratus. Next base: position 33,066 of record JAVQJF010038417.1, read on the forward strand.
CCTCCCACGATAAAACTCGTCTTCTGCATTTAACCCATCCTGCCATCCTTCCTCCTGAGGACAGCCTGGAGCAGTGGTCAGCCTTCAATGTGGCGACCAGGGACCAAGTCCAAGTGCTTATCCTATCTTGGTCAGTGACAGGGCACTCATACAGCACCGAGGGGCAACTTAGGGTTCAGTGTCTTTCCCAGGGACACTTTGAGCTGTACTGGACAGGAGGAGCTGGAATCGGACCACAGACACTAGGGCTGAAGGTCAACAGCTCTACCTCCTGAGCCACAGCCGCCATAAAAATTGCCTTGTGATTGAGCTAATGGCAATGCTGCTAACGTTTCACACTAAGCCATAGAAAACAGCAGATGAGCAATTTAAAGACAGCTCATCTGCTTTTATTTGTTTGTATTTCTGTCTACCTGTACTATGCTTTTAAATCTATTTTTTTGTAAGTATGTTTTTCTTTGTTTTTCGTTCATCTGCTTCCCTGCATGTCAGTCTCCCCCTCCCCCTTCCCCCCACATTCCCACATGGTTGGGGCTGCATGTGAAAAATATCCCTGATTGTGTGTATGAGTGTGTGACAGAGAAAAAAGAAAAAGAGACACAGAAGATAGAGTGAATCGGAGTTTTAAGAGACTGTATGTGCAAAGTATGTTTGACGAATGCCTGAGGCTAAGAAACAGGGCAAAGAGCACCAAAGATGTTTTTATATGTGTGAGCATTCTTACCTTGTAGGTTCGACAGGAGGGGTTGAACGCATTTGTTCCACAAACAAACAAGGTGTCATCATTTTGCTGCAGGAGGACTTTAATGAAATTGTGACACTCATCCTTCAAGGAGTACAGGCCGAGAGAGAGAGAGAGAGAAAGAAGAAAGGAAGCCCACGGTGACATTTGCATCTTTTACAAAAGACACTTTTACACTGAAAGCCACATGTGGTTTGTAAAAAGAGAGGCTCTTTCTTTTCTTTCTTTTGAAGTACAGCATGTAGCTCTACAGACAGGTCAGAGCCAAACAACAAACATATCATCCTGTAATGCATTTCTTCATGGTACAGTTAGACATATTTACAGCCAATTTTACATGTAATACACCCTTCGGTGTCTTCATAGAACAAGAACCTAAATTATTAGGTTATTATTAAATGTATTCATTTTGTACAGGTTTGCCAAAACCTACAGTGGAGCCACAGAAAAAACAATTATATTGCTATTTGATATGAAGATTTTCATAGATGTGCTCAATAAAACAGTGATAGCAGAAGGTTATATGAACTGCAGAGAGTGTGTTATTACACCTGCAGGGTCTCCTGCTGTTAATGTTTGTGTGCAAATGTGTGAGGGAGAAAAAAGGAACACAGAGGCTGTGAGAAGTTACATCCTATACAGCTCATCTGCATTGTATAATGTGTGATTCGCTAAAGAAGTGTCTTGTGAATAATAGGGTGACACTTCTATAAATGAAGTTTGGATGGAGGCTGCTGTGCTTGTGGGTTTGAGTGCGCGTGTTTTCTCTACCTTATGTTTCCCTTTCATTCTACAGGTGTCCACGTCTGCCTGTCTGGACTTCCATGTCATTTTCTAGAGAAAAAAAAGATGGAAGTAAAGGAGAGAATGATAAAAGGAGAGGGAGAGAAAACAGACAAATTTAACATTCAGGTAGGGAAGCACTATAGAGCTCAATAACCAGTCTATACTGTGATCAATAATCATCATCTGAGATTTTCTGTCATTGATCTTCCTAATGAGGCACCAGCTCTGAGGTGAACTTTACTCTAAGCGCTGATTGGAGATCAGTTTACCTCTTTGAACTTCTAATTCTCTGCTGGGGAGAAGGAAATACGATACTGACCCCGGATCAGAACAGAGTCTGTCCAAGGACAGATCCTGCCTCAGAGCTGGGAGCTCATTTCTGTGGATTGATGGGCTGGTCATCCTTGTGCACACGCACGCACACACGCACACACACACACACACACACACACACACACACACACACACACACACTGCCTTGGCCTGTAGGTCACAGCTAGCCAGTACCTGCCAGTCAACTACAAACACATAAATGTATAAGCCCTCTTTCATTGTCACACACACGTATCAGTGAATGCCAAGTTATATCTGGTGTCCAGACACACACACACACACACACACACACACACATTAACAAGCACTAACACCACTTTTCGTCCCTCCCCTGTGTGGCCTGAGGGTCAGCGCTGATCTGCTGGTTCAGACCACAGCGTACACGCCGCTGTTGTACAGCATGTTTGGAGCTCAGCCACTGATTAAAGACCCTCAGTCATCAATCAATCTGTGTGTCTCCTACCAGCCTTTCATCTGCAGCATGCTCTCATTAAGACCCACTCGCCAGGCTTTGACATTGAAGTGGATGAGGTGGAGGGATGGCGGGTTGTTGTATACACAAAAATGGCCTTGTTTGAATTCTGTTTGCATGCATTATGTTAAGGGCAAGTGATGCCAGGGAGGAGCGGATGGAACGGAGAGTGGGTTATTAAAGCCGAGGGCCTATGTACATATGAGGCACATTTTGAATAATGTGAAAATTTACGATGAGATCCTTTTCCCTTTTGCGTCAATCTTGTCTTTCTCGCCCTTTTTCAATTCATCTCATCTTACCTTTCCCGTTTTTTTTTGTCCTTTCCTCCCTCTCGTTTTCATCCTCCTCTTCCCCCACTTCCTCTACTGTCCTCTCAGCTTCCGATACACAGCCATCAGACCTTCCACTGTCCCACTGATGTGCGTGGATGACGCAGGCGGTTTGCTAGCTGATTGATTGGATAATCTTCTTAACGGGGCCAGCATGGCGAGCACGGCAGGCTCACACTGGTGAGCGAGTGAGTAAGACTGCTGGCAGGCACACGTATACACCCACGTGCACACACCGTGGCACTCGGAGCCAGGTTATTAAGGTTACGTTGTCAATCACAGCACGCTGAGAACAACACGTCCTCAAAGAGACAGACGTCTCACTCACCTTACTGAAAAAGATCTCGTCACTGTTGGCAGTGTCTGTGTCCACCGTGTATATGTGATCCCTGCGAGCGATGGAGAGAGGGAGGGAGAGAGAGAGATTGGGAGAAACGAGAGAGAGAGAGAGAGAGATGAGAAGATAAGAGGTCAGACAGCAGCAGACAGTCAGAAAATCAACAAACAATAAACCCATTTTTTTTTCTTCCCTGTGTTTGCCCCCTGCAGGCAGAAAACAACGTCAGAAAATGGGGCTTTGTATAAACTTTGTTCAAACTTCAAAAATGACAATAAACAAAAGCAGTCCAAATCTATTTGCTCTGTTAGACAGAAACAGTCAACAAAGGTTTAGAGAGCTGTGGCGCAGGCCTGGGGACAAAAGCCTCTTTGTCCCAGAGAAAGGTCTTGAGGGAGGTGGGGGAGGGGGAGGTTGAGACAGGAGGTGCCAAGTCACTCAGGGCTGTTCAGGTCAATTAAGCCTAGTGTTTGAGCCACAGGAAATCTATACTAACACTCATTATAGCTCAGACAAGTAGACTTGTGTGTGCTGGCCTGGAAATATACAGGCTTCTCCTGTATTACACAGTCCAGCCATAAAGGCCCCAGCAGGGCATATGGAAGACATAAAACCCACAAGGGTTAACTATACATCTCAGACAGACCGACCGACTGGTGGACCAGGCATGTAGCTACACCTACTTAGCATGGAGAATTAGGGTGCAGACAGGGAGAGGGAGGGTGCAGCGGGGGGAGGGGGGGGTTGGGGTAGGTGTATAAGTGGTGTGAGTGGAAGCGACGGAAAGAAAGGGGGATTTTCGTCATTTGAGTAGAGAACCAAAGGTGACCGTGCCAAACGATGTAACTGCTTTAATTTGTTGGAGATTAGCTGTTGAACGTGTTTTTAATCAAAGTGCATAACAGTGGCATCGTCAGACTCATGGCTTAATTACGTTCCAGCTCCCCAACCTGCGCTCAGCCAGTCAGCCTGCCTTACTCTCTCATTAACTAAATCTAATAAAGTCTTTGGAGGAACAGGCATCTTGAAATGAATCCACTTATATCGCTTTCCTGGGGGCCACCGCCATCTCCTCGAGGATAAAACCCAGACTACTGTACATTATCCTCCGCAACGCTTAAATTGAATAATTCATCTTTAAAAGGTGGTGAAATTAAGAAAACAGCGCCCCTTTCTCTGTGGGAGAGGACACATTTCCGGAGAGGACATGGGAGAAATCCCTGTTAGTTAAATTTTTGCTCTGTTTTCTGTCACTAGTTTGTCTTTCCATGTCTACACTGACATTAAAGTCAGTCGAAGCTGTAACACACCATCATGCTTTATTCACCTCACTAAATGTTTTCAGCTACCTTGTCTTCATCAGGGTGGTGAACAGTCCAATGATCAGTCATGTGACTTATAGATCACTATAGCAACAGTATAAAACAACACTATCATTATCACTTAAAACAGTCCTGAGTGTAGATCGGCTTATGGGCTCAGAACTTTGTTGTCTGTTTTCTAAATTGCTTTCTTGGTTTTTGGGTAAAACCCTCTTTCTGATTGTCCACCTATAATTCATCATGCCCATCAGCTTGGTCCCTCACAATGGCTAACCCTAACTAAATTCAAAGTCAATCTGCGGTTGATCATATCCCTAAACTAAATTTCTGATTGTTCTTAGAAGAAATTCCTATTAATTGAAATTGATTGAAATGATAGACATTTTGATTTAATATACAACCGTGAGAGGAAAAAAGGAAACGTTCGGTCATTGAGGTGAATCCCATGCCCTTCCTAGGTTCAAGTTCACTTGCTTGAGCAATTGCCAGATGCTGACTGTCACTGTTTACTCTGCCATGACTAAAAAAAATGAGCATTTCAGGCTAAAACCGCAAACTCTGCTGCAAAATGTTTTTCATTAAGGCTCTCTGGTAGCACCACCATTGCACTACTCAGGCTCAGTGATTTGGATTGAATTTCCTGAACAGCCCTTTTGTGTTTCTGTGTTTCTTTCACCTTGCTGCCAGGGTAACAGGATACATATCATGGAGCTGCAGTACATTTAATTAATAAAATGACAACTGTAATAAAGATTTTTATTTTTAAATCCACACCATCACATTTAAGAGTAAAGAGAAAGAAGAAGAAACATTTAAATGAAAAATGAAATGGGTGATGGGTGATAACAGTGATGGTTGATGTCGCTATAATGTTCAGCTATGTCCCCTAAAGTTCAGCGACTTGTTCATTTAACTTCAAATTTAAAATTCAAACTTTATATTAAAAAGACAAAACTAAATCAAAAGCTATTAAATCAGAGGATTATTTGGCGGATTTAGTGTAATCCCGTGGGATATTTTACTGCCTGCCACTTTAGCTCATGAGTAATCTGTAATTGACTGCTCCATAATTTTCGACAATAACTTTCCCGGCTATCCTCCCTGATTTGTGCCTCTCTTGTCCTGGTTTTGAGGGCCGAAGCCTTCCAGCCGCAGGGTTTTTGGATCCAGCAGAGATTAGAGGGGGCCAAGCGATGAGACGTCCCTCAAACATCCTGACTGGAGATGGAGGAGGACAATGGAGCGGCTGTGTCTGTGTCAACACCAGCTCTCTAAACACACACATGTGTAAGCAGACCCCCCCACACAACCACCCACCCACCCAACCCCTCCTTTAACCCCAACAAGCTCACACAAACACACACATGCACTCTTCCACTGCACCTGAACTCATATTACAACACACTCACGTCCCTCTGGTGTGTGAGTCACATCTAACTATATATAAAAGAGAGGACAGGAAGCAAGGGCAGGGTCTTCAAGGAATACACTGGTGGTATTGTATGTTGAAGAACATTAACTACACATCGAAAATACTTAACATTATTGCGGACCATTTTCCAAAGCAAACCTGACGTTTAAAAATTGATTTCCCACCTTCCAGGCAGCCAGTGGTTTCCGTTTATTTAATAACCTACTGTATGAAATCAAGTTGTATAGATGAATCATATAATAATTTTGCTTATGTCATGCAAAAACAGTTACAACAATCTACAGCTATATAGAACAGCAGCAGATCCTCATAACGGAGAAGCTGAAGCCGATATTATTTGGCATTTTTGCTTAAATAAAATACCTGAAACGATTAATCACTTATTAAAATAGTTGCTGATTAATTTTCAATCAACAAATCCATTAATTGACTAGTGCAGCTCTGCAGGAAACAAAAAGACATCACAACCATTAACCAAACAAACTGTAGATGATGTGAAACGTTAAATGTGAAATCTGTGTCTTGCCTTAAAGAGGTAAAAACAAAAGGTAAAAATACATCTTGAACGTTGGAGCACCAACAACGAGTTTAACAGAAACTTACAAGTACATTTCCAACTTAGTGGTTAGAGAAATCAGCATTTCATCTTTTTAAAATATTTTCTTATTATGAGTCTGAAGCTGAGGTCAGATTTCAAGATAGTTCTCGCCCGCTGAGCAAAGTTCAGACTAAACAACTGGCCTGAGTAAAAGCTGCTGTCCTGTTAGACCATAAATGTGGCAAAGAATAATAATACAACCTCACATGCAACAGCCTGTTGCCACTTGCACTGAGCTGTTCGGTGTGAATATAAAAATAGGACTTCTATTGTTAATTGTTTCCTAGCATAGAATCCATTTACATTACAGATGTTCACATTTACATTTCTTAAAATCTTTGTGAAAAATGTTATGTCATGTATGGGTGTTCTTCCACTTAAGTTCCATGCTATGTGGACTAATCCAGGCATTTTAGATCAGGTAAAATCCTTTTCATAAAGTTTTGTAAAAGGCAGAACTAGATGAGTAGATGTGTAAAAATGTGTACTATTGACGGTATGTGAGTAAAAACAGCTGTTCTGTGTAAAAGCAATGTAAATGCCAGTTAGTTTGTTCTTTTCTTCTCCACCGTGAGTTTAACTCCCTCTAACTGTTGCCTCGGTTACTGTCACATTTCATGGTGAATCTTTAACCACTCACACCACATGTTTCAGACTGGGTCCAACAACATTATCAAGAATTGTCAGGAAGCTTATGTCTGCAGTCTTGAGCCCTTTTAAACTGCATCATAATTAGTCTATACCAGGGGTTTTCAAAGTCTGACAATGTGCCCATCCCTGTGGGCTGTGGGCAACAACTTGAGCCCCGTTGTTATAGCCTATATTTGTTTATATTTAGGCAACTTGGCAGCAGAGCAAAATATGCCGAAATAGCTATTAGCAGCTTCTGTTAGCAATGTACCCATGGGTGTTCAAATAGTTTGATACTGAAGAAAACATCAAAACGAAATAATTTTTAGGAAAGTTCTGGAGTTACGAGGAGTGTCTTTTTTATGAATGTTAATTTGCTGTGGACATAACAAAACCTCTGATCTATTCCATCAGATCTAACCACTAGACCTAATTGGTTCAATTTACAGTCCAGTCACAATTTATCTAATGTAGCCAGGCCTTTATTTGGATAGTGTTTATGAAGATGCTTTGCTGCATGTCTTTCTTTTTCCCACCATTTTCTCCCTGTTAGTTGACTGTTAACTATGAATCAAACATGCTCTGAGGATGACACAGTGCTGTTACACAAGGGTCAACTATATAGGGGCTGTGCTATTGATGATGAAATTTGTGAGCGACTGAGGAAAACAAAGCCTTTGATAACCAATGAGGGCAGAACATTGGTTGTCAATGTGAATCACTTGGCGTGGGCTTCGTATTTCTCGAAATTCTGCGACAAAAATGTGTGAGTAGGATGGAAACTATGCAAATATCCACTTAGAAATAAATATGGAGGCACTGAGAAAGGAAGGGTACAGACAGAGAGAAAGAGCTGAATGACCAAGGCAAGACAGTAGACCAACTGAACCCGGGCAAGAAGTGTGAGATTGAGTGGAATAGAGTGACATGTCTGTCGGACATGTAGCCATGCATGGCCATGAGAACACAGGGGCTTTGTGTGGAAGAATGTCGTTTTCATAACAGTGCATTTCTTATGGGGTGCCGGCCAGCCAGCTTGGTCCATCTGCTGGGCCTTTGTCAAACTATCTTGCACTCCGGTGGCAGAAAAGAGAGGAACGCGATTAGCATGCACCCCGCACCTTTTGCCACCACCCCTCTTTCTACAAACTAAATGCCTGCACGTCCACCCTCCTCTCCCCCTCCCACGCTTTCTCTCTCATCATCCTCTTCACCCATATTCCTCTCTCTCCATTACTGGATCATGGGTGGTAGAGGAGGGTCCATTGTATATTGTTTTGGCTTTCCCTGGTTCAAATCCTCTTCACAAAGTAGATGGGAGGGGACCGGGGAAGCCAGGAGGCACCTTTGGGCTGTGAAGGGAGTTATTGAAGTTCTGAATGAGCTAAGGGCATCGAGAGGCCCTCAGTGATGTGGTGGCATGAAATACAACAAGCCAGAGTTCACTCACCCCCAAGCTGAGGCACGTTGTTCTTTTTTCGAAGGTTGAAGTTCTCATCGCAGTTTTGTACATTCGCTCCACATTTCCTTTTGTGAGTGTGTGCATATGAGCGTATGTGTGTTTTTGTGTGTGTGGCTGGGTCAGTGGGGCGAGGGGCATGTTTTGAGCACGCACACTTTCACACAATTAGGTAGGCATGCACAGTAACAGCACAAAAGATGGGGTTTTCTTTACATCTAAACTTCATCCAGCAGTCTCAAAATCTTTTCCACATCTCCACTTTTACTGCTAGAGAGCCCAGTAAGGAAGGGAATTAGTCATTTGCGTTTTCAAGTTTGTAATACGTGCTTTTGAATTACTTTGTTTGTGCTCATAAATGAATTACTTGTGCACACCAACTAACAGAATTTTATGGTGAAGGGATTACACCATTTATATTACACCATGTATAAGTATATCCACATTTTTCTATTGCTCATTTAGATTAGGTTGTCCATTGCTTTACATAGCCAACATTAGGCTAGCAGCCAGAACTATAGCCAGTAATGCTGAACCAGCTGTATAAACCAGCTGTCTCACAGGGTCAAGGACAAATGTTATTAATGCAGTACCATAACCTAGCCTGCAACTAACTAACTTGAGCAGCCACAACCTGTAACTTCAATTCCAATAAATTGACACTAATTCGAGAGCATTAATTACCATTTCCGGAATCTGTATATTTCTCCTGGATGAATAGCTAAAATTGTTTAAATCTTAAAAGAAAGAAAGTATTTTATTGTATTTTCAGAGTTGGGTTTTGAATGGAAAGTTGTTCCAACTTAACTCAGGTGATTATGAGTACTGGAGCGGCATGCTTTGTTTCATAGTGTCGACGTGGCTGGATGTCACTGGTGCTGCGAGGAGAGGAGGCAACCGTGTAATCCCAGTCATTAGTGGGTTTTAACAGGATTTGGTGCAGCTACAATAATGGAGACTCTAGTGGCCTCCACTGCGAGACCCAAAGAGACCCGACAGGGAAGAACAGCGGCCATAGAGGCAGGACTGTTCCAGAGGACTCAACTGGGAGAAGGTAATCGGGATTTCTTAGTGTGTTTGTGTGAGCGCCAACTACAACCACAAATTCTGGTCTGTCCACTCTCACCCTGATCTTTTCCTCCATCTCTCACTGTCTTTCTCTCTCTCTCCCTCTCTCTCTCTCTCTGCCACACACACATATTCTCTATCTGGTTCCCATGCTTCAGAGGGGTGTAAACAGAGTGTGGTTGGTGTTACCATGGTGAAGGCTGACTGAGGTCCAGGAATGGCGACTATGCCCTGCATGTGGAGAGACCTGGGGCATGCTCGCTAGGCATGCTATACAGTAACACATTCACACACACACACACACACACACACACACACACACACACGCATGCACAATTATATATGGACTGTCTGCCTTATTTTCTGCATGTCTCCTCATGCCTTCAAACCATTCCCTAATCTCAAAGGGATGTTCTAGTTTTCATACAACCTAGGTTTTGAACATCAGCTCTATCCGTAACAATAATGCTGTATTACATTGGGTTCATTGCTGAGATCTTGGAAGGTACTGAAACAAAGTCAAACAAGGCAAGAAACACATGCAGTCAGATAATCATGTTTTTCAAACATATTTGGAAAAGAAAAAGCAAAAGGAATGACAAGTCTCTAAAACTCTAAGTAGTTCACACAAGAAGTCCAGGAACACAAACACACACACACACACACACACACGGTTTCAATTGGCATCCTCAGGACTGACAGCAATGAGTTTGATATTCCCAAGGCAAACAAATGAAAGCCTGAGAATGAAGATTAGAATTTGGATATGTCTGTCTGATTGCTACATGGCAATTGGCTTCAATCAAACCCACTGATTGAACACCCACGCACATTGGAGAGGCATGACATGGCTTGCTACATACACATACACACGCATATTCATGCACACACCCTAACACACACACAGAGACAGACAGGCATGAACACAGAGATATTTTCCAGAGATCAGAATGATAAATCTCCCTTTGCCTTGTGATGAATTCCCTCTGTATGCGGTACATAGTGTACCCTGACCATGAAATATGGACCGCTGGGATAGGAATCCTCCTGCGTCCATCTCTCACTGCATCAAGAACAGTTTATTGCTTTTACTTAACGTGACTCTGCTGCTAAACACTTAAAACACACATGTCAGCAGACACACATAAACCACTGAGCTTGTGTATGAAGACGTTTGTATGTTCATTGCCTATACATTAACATACAGCATGTGTCAGTGTATCATGGATAACATTAAGCTGATTGCTACCATAAATATGTAGGAAATAGCAGCTGCACATGAGCCGACTTGGTACAAGGTTGGATCCCTTGTTCATTCATCAAGGACTTCACAAACAAACACCTCTTGTTATGAGTCATACATTTACAACTCTTTTCTCTGTGTGCAGCTGCATCTGTATGCCCGGAGTGGTGAAAAGATGGACTTACTAGCAGAACATTTGCTATGCATCCATCTTGTTAAGAACAGATATTTGAAGAAAAGCGAGAGAAATCAGCACTATGCTCAGTTCAATGCTTGTCTTGTTAAAACTGGAAAAACAAGAGGCTTTTTGATAGCCTACATATGAAAAGACGGCAGTCTGATATCTTATCAGGCTGTACTGTCCTTCTGGATAATTCACCTGATGGAAACTGAGTCATGGAATAAGATTCAGAATATTAAGGGACTAATCTAGTCATGTACTGAATTCATAATCAACATTCAATATATATGAGTCTAAGAGGGCTAATGGTATTTTACACATATTGGAAAAGCTGTATGACCTCATCAACGGTGGCCATTTTCCTCAATATACTCCCACACATAATGACTTAAACGGGACTGCAAAAAGAGTCTCTGATCTAAATCAATACATTTCATTTAAGACCCAAAAACACGAGAATGAATTATCAATCACTGCATCTGTTGCTGAGTTCCTCCGTTGCCAAAGACTTGCCTTTTCCCTCTATGGATTAAGCCACTTTTGTCTATTTACAATTTCATCAGTTGCTGTGTTTGTATGCATCTCATAGCTTAAAAATCTTGTGATTTTATTGCCAGCGCCAAAACAGGAGCCAAAGGGATTTAATACACTGAGTAGCCATTCAAAAAACAGCCTGAAACAGTGTTGAGCTTTGGACTGCGTTCACAGTGGCCATCTGCAAGCTGCTGCGCACCAAGAACTGAGGCTCACTGGTCTAGAGGCATGATGGCAAAGCTGTGTGATGCTGGCCCCAGAATAAACAAGTCATTTGACTGGACAACCACCATAAAAGCATCTATTGATGTTGCCTAGTTTTTTTCTCCAAGCAGCATTGTTCGCCGTTTCATAGCTCGAGTCTTGCTGGGTTGACTGTTGGCTCGCTTTCAGATTGATTTCTGAAGGGGTGATTGTCTCCACTGTTTGCCTTAAACGGTTTGTCATTCAACTTTTACATGTCTTTATCGATAATCCCACTAGAGCCGATGGATCTTTGCGCGCGAGCCATCATTTGTGTGTCTATGTAATCGGCTCCAACATTCGTCTCTGTGTCAGGATCAATGGCGGTCATCAGGCTCGGTCTAATCTGAGGCAGCCATTCCAGTTATTCAGGGGTCACATAACTCGGCCATGTGTCTGAATTCCTGTCTGCTTTAAGCAAGTATGCAAGTGTGGGACCGACGGGCCAGGTGAGCTCACACTTGCACGTACAAACACATGCGCGACTGACTGCAGACACGATCAGAGGCTGTTAGTGCCCACACCCACAGGCACGCCAGCACATGCTAATCCCAAAAGTATCTCCATATGCACACATACATTACGGCCACATGTCACACCCAAGAAATCACTTTTAAATCCATGCGACAACTGGTACGCATACTAAACTGGGCAACACACTCCTCTCTCTCTCTCTCTCTCTCTCTCTCACACACACACACACAAACTGTCTCGCACACAACCCTCCAATAAACCCTCTGTGTTTCATTTCCCTGCCCTACCCCTCAGGCCCCTGCCACCCCATGCAGAGCAGGTGGGCGACAGGCAGACCAAAGTCTCTGGCGCCCCACCACACACACACACACACACACACACACACACGCACACACACACACACACGCACACACACACGCACACACACACGCACACACACATAGGCTCTCTCTTTCATTCTGTTTCCTTTCCCACTCTCCGCACACCTCCTCTTAATGACCACAGATATGTTAAAAAGCTCTGCCACTTAAAGCAGCAGCCTCTCCCAGCCACTTAATTAGACATGCTTGGGTGGAAATCGAAGAGAGACCCCTATTGTGGCTTTAAACAGTAGCCAATCAACTCTGCCACTCAATTAGCCATGGACGGCACAGAACAAGCAGATAAGGATCCATTTTATTACACTTTCTACATTATACTTGCTTTGGACATGGACCTGACTATTTTCACAGATCACTCACTTTGCCATGAGGTGAAGCAACATGAACATTTCTACAATACCGATGACAAGAGAGAAGAAGAAATCAATATCGGTTTTCTCCATGGCTCCAAATGGTGTAATCCTATATTATCTCTGAAAGTTGAGTCAAACAAAAATAAAGACAAGCCGGTGAAAAACACATTGACCGATAGACAGAAAGAAATAAAGGCAGGTGACAGACGAGGGAAAAAAACAGCCAGACAGAGAAACAAAGAGTTTTAAGGATCGATTTGCGAGCTGCCAACAAATAGAGAGTCTTCAACTTCTGTGTTAGTTCTGTATTACTGTGTATTGACAACACAGAATGCGTATTAACGCTGTCTAGATGGTGCATTAGACCCTAAATGTCGCATCAAGTAGTTTTTTCTAAAAATATGAAAACTCTTCTCTTTGAGATTAGTGTTTAAGTCATCTGTAGTTTTTCCAGGGTGGGTGTGCCTTGATGTTTAACCAAAACAGGGCACAAGTCTTCAGGGACATCGTATGAGGTAAAAGGGATTTTGCAGACGCCAAGCCCAAACAGAAAACAACAAAGCGGTAATGGAAGAAATAGTCCAGTGCTTTAAAGTCTCAGCATTTTGCTCTGAATAAGTCCCTTCTGATTCCCAAAACTTTAAAACATTACAGCACAGTGGGGCTCCACAGTTCAATTTGATAGCCCGACCGCTGTGGAGCTCACAGCCCTCGGCCATTACCGAGTTAAAACGGGATCACATGTTCACAATCCTCAACTGGCAACAGTTGATGAGAATCATTCATAGCTGAAAGTCAAATCCAATCAGCAACTGTAATATGAGAGGGGATGATGAAGGAGTCAATACTCCTGGTGGAACCACACTTTCTCAGTTCAATTAATCTTGGCCTGTGCTTTTATTGCATATAGAATAGGTAGTAAATCTTGCAGTAAGTTTCTCTCTGAAATAGCAAAAGCACACACTCCTGGGTGCAGAGAATACACATGTTCAAAAATCGAACCATATATACTGTAGCTATTATCACCCACCTGGCAGCGATGTATAGCGTCCTGTTCATGATCATGATGAGCTGGATGTCCAGTTTGTGCCGCTGGGTGTTGTTCCTTCCAGGTTTGTGGCCTACAAACGCTGGATACTGCTTTGTGTCTGCAAGGAGAGGACAAACATGATGTATGTGTTATCTTACATTTATAGTTGTAGTAACTTCAGCAATAACAACAGGAATGTGGAATTTAATGGATATCGCAGCTTTAATCAAATGTCTCATGGGTTTTAGGTCAAATGTCAACCCATGGGCATTAACTGGATGAGATAGCTCCCGCCACAGTTTTTTTCCTGCGACCAGAAATTGTAGGTTAAAAATGTACTGCGCTATACCATGTCATCGTTTTATTGTTAGTCCTGGCCAGGAGTGCAGAAAGAGGAGCATGGGCCAGGACAGAGGGAGAAACACAGAGAGAAACAGAGGAGACAATGGCCATATCTTTATAGCCTACAACAACGTTTCCACTATCACACGCAGCATTAGGAGCCCAACAGAAAAATGGCAGATTATCCTTTGATGTGGGGTGGGCTCCGTTTCAAATGCTGCTTTTAAGTCCTTCATCTTAGTGTGTGTAGAGGGCCTATCCTTGGGCGCCAAATTACACTCCATGCCTTCAAAATGCATTCAGTGTAGGGGGAGGTGGGGGTTGCATAGGAAGCAAGGGTTGAGAGGGATGTGGAGGAGCAAAGGGGTAGAATAAGTGAGAGAGATACAGAGAGGGGGATTTGCGAAGAGAAAGACAAAGAGGAGAGGGGAAAGAGAGCAGTGAGAGAGCGAGGGAGGACTTGTAAATAGAGGAGAGACGGTGCACAAGAAGAGAAAGGAAAAAAATGGACAGAAAGAAAGAAGGATATACTTACAGTTGCCGTGTGAGATGCTAATAGGCTCGCTGTCTTCGGGGAAGCCCGCCCCGGCTATTTGCAGTAGCGTGAAGTAGAGTAACAAGGCCTCTGACCTCATGGTCGCACCAACACTGCTGCTGCTGCTGCTGCTGCTGCTGGTCCTCTGCTACAGATTTACCTCAGCCTGTACAAGGAGAGACAGAAGTGGTAGATGAGGAGGAGATGGAGAGCGATGAAGGGAAAGAGATAGGGAATACAGGAGGAAGAAAAGACAGAAAAACAAAACAAAGTTTGTCAAACAAATCTGTTTTCACCTGACCACCTCCCCAATTACTTTCCCTCCCCGGTTTCTGCATTCTTTGTGTGAAACAAAGAAACCGGGGGTGGGGGAGTGGGGGTGAGGGGGAGCGAGGAGAGGCAGAAAAAGAAAGGAGTTAGCCAAACAAATTCAAGTCCACCTGAATTAGCTGTTTGCGCATTTTGCACGGCCCATTGCAATCTGTCAGAGATATATTTATATATGCATTTTCGATGACTCAAGTGAGGCGCGTTGCAAGCGAAACAGAATTAATTGGATTAGGGTGGTAATATGCGTCATAGATCGATGTCAGGCAGAGAAGATTTCTGTGCCTTTCTCTACCCCTCTCTCTCTCTCTCTCTCTCTCTCTCTCTCTCTGTGTGACAGGGTCTTAGTGAAGTGGGAGAGCTCTTTTTGAGATTAGCCTGCTGCAAAGCATCAGTAGTAGCTGGAGATGGGGCGGGATGGCGTGGCAAGTATCTATTTGTCCACTTGTCAGTCTCCTACAAGGGTAGCAATCCCACATCCTAACTCCTACAATCCTAACTCCTATATCGGTGCGTCAGTACGGCTATTAAACACTCCACAGCATTACCACAGCATTGGTTTAAGAGGCGTCTGCATTTGTACTTTCCATTCTTTCCTCTTCATCTCATCTCACTGCCAACTGTTGACTCTCTATTCTCACTCATTAAGCATGATGGCTGCCCATTTCCTCCATGTCCTGCAAAAGAAATATCTGGATGTTTCTTTTCTTGATTATTTACCTTAAAGTCCTGGAAAACACAATGTCTTCAACAAGGTAATTTTCTAATGTAATGCATATGTGCGCACAGAAGTAGATATGATAGCAAATACCCTTAAATGTGTTGATCTATTGTCTTCATTGAACAAACCATGGCAACTGAGCTTTTTCTACTGCAGTTTGTGGCAACAAATTACACCCATAAATCATCCAAGACAATTATTGCATCTGTAACCTAATCAAGGATAAAGCATTTAATTTGCATAAAGCATGTTTTTCTTTTTCTTATTTCTCAATTGAAGCTGCAGGGGTGAGATGTTGCCTGGTAGATAGAGTAAGGGATGCTTCAGGGATGAAGAATTGAATAAAATAGTCGATTTCATTTGCTCCAGTCTGATAAAAGTTGTTTATCCCACGCTGTATTTTCATTCGCTATTGTATGTCTGAGGGGGGAGAGAGCGAGAGAGAGAGAGAGAGAGGGAATTACTTTCTCTTTTCTTTGTCATGTCTCTCTCACCCTCTCTCTCTCTCTCTCTACATGCTCCTGTGAATCGCATTCAGGAGAGGAATGAAAACACTATTCACTGGGAGACTCACTTTAACACTGAGGAGAATACCAACACTAAAGCCTGGATACGACCTTGATCTCGCAAGCCGCTCAGTTCCCCTCACTCCTGTTTCACTCCTTGCCCTACACCTCTTATCTTTACACTGTTTTTTGCGATAAAATTGATTTCCCCTCAACTTTATCATACGGCGAAGGCTGACTGAGCTACATTTGCACTATGCATTCCAACTTTGTCAAAAAAATTGTAAATAGAAATTGGCTTTTTTCTTCTCTCTGTATAGTACAGTAAACCTCTGCGGAGGACTGAAATGTGTTTCGCTCCTGAACCTTGACCCAGAAGTCCTCTAGTAACTGACTGATTGATGAGCAGGAAGTGGCACAAGGCAGAGAGGTTAACCCTGAGGGAGCTAGCGCAGTGAATGACGGATGGAGGTTGTACTGAGCAAGAAAACAAGAAGTGATCTGGCTAATAAGTCAGAATAACTCTGTAATGACATTCTTAGATGGGACTTGATTATATCAAATGTGAACGACAATCTTTGCTTCTTCCACATGAAATGTAGATGTTGTAGAGTTATTGTTCATTGAAATGAATCTCATGGGGTTAATCATAGTCCTGACATTTTTCTTGCACGTGCTGAGAATCAGTGGCTGCTGAGGGCGAGTCACATCCTCCATTTACATCAATGGGGTGTAACAGAATGCTAAAAACTGTTAGCACAAACCATCTCACACTGCTTCCTGTGACACACAAAATAAATTGAGCACAAAATGACTTAAGTGAAACCTCTAAGCCTTCCAGTGGCTCTTCTCGTTACCAGCTGCCACACATGAGTAACAAGAGGTAGCGAGACAGAGTCTGTCTTTACCGAATGACACTCAAATCACACTGTGTGTGTGTGTGTGTGTGTGTGTGTGTCAAATCCTGATCTAAAATGCTACTTCTGTACAGCACTGTAGACTCTGTTTAAACACGCACACATGAAGAACAGCAGGATCCAGGAATCAATGCTTGAACATGTGCCCAAACTTCAACAATAAATTACCTACTACCGAAAACCACACATGCGCAGGTGGAAGTGTGTGGATTTCCTCTCTTGTAAAACCTCTCCTTGAAAAGCAACCAAAGAGAAGACATGAAGCGTAACAGTGGAGCCCTGCGCCTCCTCCTCAGGCTTTTAATAGATAATAACATTTTGAGAACCATAGTTGCTATTCCCTTACACCTCCCGCACACGCTCAGTGATAAAGTAGCTGGTTGTGTGTGTGTGTGTGTGTGTGTGTGTAAAGCAAGAAAAGGGAGAGCTAATCAAGCTGGATGCTGGCAGGAGGCCGCCAGCAGGTAATAAAAACACAAGGACCCCCCAGAATCCCTCTACATACCCCGCCATCTTATGAATAACTGTACACACACATGTGCAACCACACACACACACACACACTCACCTTTTATCCTTGCAAGAAGCAAACGCACCAGAGCACTAGACTAAAACACACATAAACTCAAACTACATTGGCAATAAACAAATTCATACAATTCAAAGCAGACAGCAGAATCACAAACACACAGACAGACACACTTCCTCTCCCCAGACTGAGCAGCCCCATGGGGGCAGCCGCCTTGAACTGAATTAGCTTTAACAATAAACATATTATCAGGCCTAATGATGTTAATGCCACTGTTGCATCAACATGTTAGCTAAGGATACTCTGAATTTAAACATAACACACAGTAACACACATTTATTAGAATGACAAGGTCAGGCACGGTGGGCTTCAGGTTAAATGTTATATGTCCTTTAGTCACAATTTAGTTTGTCCATCTGCTTACGTGCACAAATAAACAGAAAACACAGGTTCAGATGCACATAATGAAGCTTGGTTGGACAGATTTTCACACACACACACACACAACTAGTTAATCTTGAGAAGGTCACAGCCTTTCCATCTCCTGGAGGCCCCCGCTGTGCCAGCCATCAGCCTGCGCTATGAAGTGAGAGACTGCCATTTGATTACAACAGGGCAGACCTGTTGATGATAGACTGATGCGTCTGAGTGTGTTTAGAAATGACAAAAAACGACAGCATCAGTTGTATCAGAATGTGTTTACGCTCAAGTGAGAAAACCCTGTAGCATCCTTGTCCGTCAGGAGAAAAGGAGGAAGTAGTGTGACGCTGTTACTGAGCGACAAAGTCTGCAAAAGGAAGTGGCCGGGGTGGATGCACGAGTCTTCAAAAAGCCAGATTTTAACCTGTTCGTTTCTTTAACCTAACCAAGGCATTTTGTAACTAAACCTAACCAAAATGTAATAATAGCGATTTAAGATCAGATAATGATTTTATTTTTGAAACAGGGATTTATAAAGGTTTTCGAAGACACAGATAAATGATGTTGTCTTATCGATAGTGGCGTCGGATCATAAAACACTTATATGTGTCGTTCTGGAGGGTGATCAAATTGCGCGATAGTAAACAATGTTTTCCATCTTTATTGAGAATAACAGAGTGTTCGCCTTTTTCCAATTGGGTTTTTGATCATAGTCAAGTCTGGAGGAAGTGTTCCATATGAAGCTTTTAAAGAAGCAGCTTCTTATAAATGCTGTCTGACAGCTTTGACACGAGAACAGCCTGCTTGTGTTTATATTTGGCAGTCTGGGTAATGTCCGCAGATTGGTGCAGAAGGGTTTACAGATGACAGGAATGCCAAAGAGAAGCGGTAGCTTACTGGCAATGTGCGGTTGTATTTAATTGTGGCCCGCTACCACATTTGGAGGAGGTGCTGCTGTTTGTATCTTTAATTGGAGTGTTTGTGTTTTTGCATCAGTGCGGGAATGTTGTGTAGTAATAAAAATGACATTGTTTCTGGAAAGAGAATTTAACATTTAATTTCTTTTGTCATTTTTCTAATCTTGTGAGCAATTCAAGTGACCTGCATAGTGTTTGGAGAAGGCAGAAAACTCAGTGAGGAATAGCTCAATATGTAGCTCAATACCTGGACAAATAAAATCATACTTCGAGAAATAAACCAACCCTTTGAACAAAAGTAGTGAAAAGGATGTCTGAAAAAGAAAAGAAGATTGTCTGTTTGTTGCTTTCCCAGTTGCTTTTCATGGTTGCTGGAACTGAATAAAAGCTGAAGTGATTTTACAGGCAGGTGAACGACAGCGGGGGAATTCCGGCAACTTCAGAAGTTTCTGCTGGGTGACAATCGCATGGCGTTACAGAGCAGAAACAGACCTAACACGTTGGTGTGAACACAACACCGGCAACACCACGCCACGCTAAAACTGTACACGTTTACAACTCAGCCACATAAATACCATACTGCTAAAGTTTTAGACATAGTAACACCTGTTCCCAGGCAGAATGGAGGAAATTGTGTTTTGGGTGAGGTGTGAAAGTAGAAGACCAAGCTGAGAATGTTGGAAAGACAGCCAGGCGAGAGTATTGCATTGAGTCACCATATGGGGATTAGAAAATGGAACACATCCAACCCACCTAGGGCTCTCAAATGGGGAGGATACTCTGGCAGGTGTTTACACTTGTCAGCCCTGGACTGATAAATCAGAGAGAGAAGACAGGAGGAGCTGTCTGCCTGAACCCAGGAGGCCATGATAAGAGGAAGGAATGGAGAGGGAGGAACCTGCCTGTCTTTTGGAGAACAAGAGCCAAACTTGCACCCAATATAAGCACACAAATACAGACACACACTCACATACACACTCACATATAGTCCTTGAGCTATCAAAAAGTATACTGGTGTTTTCCTTTTCCTTCCCCATTTGTCGTCCCTTAGATGTTGCTTTCAAATGGATATCTGTATAGAGGCAATCCATCATGGTTTGATTAGCGATAGACAATGATGTGGACATGAATGAGGCACCCTGTCGCTGTAGGCCCTTTATTGAAACACAAGCCCAAATGCAAGAACGTATCCCTTTAAAGAGGTGACGGATTGATTCTGGAAGCAGGCCAAAGACGACTCAAAAAGACGAGGGAACGAGAGACATAAGAACAGCGAGAGGACAGAGGCAACGCGCCAACCTCTAACGACAGCAAACTAACAAAGACATTCAGTGACTGGAGATAAGTTGCTATCTTTATAACTCTGCCTCTGTGATCTAAAAGCCATTAGGCCTGGACATGCCTCTGTGCTTCTTAATCATTGAAACCAATTATCTGTCGCAAAGCAATGGATATCCTTTTTCGGGATGAATTGAGGACACACATTATAGTAAATTACCCTAGTTTTAGAATAAAAAGCAAAATGAAAAAGTGCAACCAGGAGAGGAGAGGAGAGGAGAGGTTAGGTTAGGTTAGGTTAGTGTTCGCTGTCTGAGAATAATCCAAAGTAAACTGACATCACATCAACCCTACCACCAGCAGAAATCAGCCGAGGAGAAAGATGAGAGGTGATAGCTACTTACAACTCACTACATTGTTTTTCAAAGTAGGTCAAAAACTTGTTAGGCTACTGGGGCTGAGATGAGCTCTCAAGATTACTCTGGAAAACCTCCAACAGCTAAAGGTTTAGCACTAGACAAAGAAAAATATGTTACGTGGAGTCAGATTAGCGTAAAACCTTACGAAAACGGTTGTATAATACAGATACTCAACACAGAAGACAAACAATAAGGGGAAACATCATGGATTTGTACCTGCAAAATATTCTTGATTACGACCTGGATCCCATTCCTCTCTCTTTAGTCATGCTAGCCCTGCAGCTTAGGGACCAAAACTAAAACATCTCAACAACTTTTGGACAAACTGTCATGGGATTTATGATCCCGACAGGATGAACCCTAATGACTTTGGTTAACCTCTGACTTTTCCTCTAGCACCAGAATGAAGTTTTTGTTGTTTAGTTAAGTGTTTCGACAACTGCTTGAATGGACTGTCATGGAACTTAAAGATGTTTATGTTCCCCTCAGGATAATCTGTAATGACAGATGGTGATCCCTTATCTCTCCATCTAGCACCATAATCAGGTCAAAATCTTGAATTGTCCAACGGTTTATGACCAAATACCTTTTAAACTAATGACATCCCCATCAGCCTCAGCTGTACCTTGTGAATAATGCTAATTAGCAAATGTCAGCATGCTGACACTCTAAACTAAGATGGTGAACACGGTAAACCTTATACCTGCTAAACAGCAGCATGTTAGCATGTAGCTCAAAGCACTACTGTGCAGCCTCGCAGAGCTGCTAGCATGGCTGTAGACTCTTAGTCTTGTTTAGGCTTTGTCTATCAGCTCTATGTTCCCTCACTACCCATGAAAACATTTGTTACGGTATTACCATCATTCTTCCCTTCCTCCTCATCCTCCTAATTCTCTTTTCCTACACGAGAACAGCAGCAAAGAAAGAAGAAGGTGAGTGTGATGCAGGTCGCTCCTTTGCGTTGTCTGGAAAACGCATTTATGAATAAAAACAAGCCCCCACTCGATGACACACATTCAGCCTCACACACATAAACACAAGGCCCAACTCACATAACGCACACAAAAGGTGCTTAAGAGACTGACCCCCCCAAAAAAAAGAGCAAGGTTAAACATTTAAATATCAAAAACCTTTTCTAGGCCTGCCAGTCACCGCTCACGATGATACAAGAGGGGCAACATAATCAATCTGGAAGCAGCTGATACAGAGCTGTGTGGGCAAAGCAGAGAAAATTGCTACTGATAAGGACATGCTTGGTAGCACATGGCCTTCTCTGTCTCTCTTTTGATCCAGTTATCTCTTTGGTCTGATGCTACCCCGCCTGCCTTTCTGATTGCTTGACATCACCCTGTTCATCCCTTTTCTCTTTATATACCTCGTAACATAAGGGCAGAGTTTTGTACATTCACACGGTCATTTGGAGTTAAGATCATCTGTCTAGTGCTGAGTTTGACAATGGTCAAAAGAGGAGAAGGAGCTGAAGGATACAAACTGAGACTCAGTGTTTTCCTTGAGGTGCAGTAGAGAAGAAATACCAGTAAAAAAAAAAAAATGTCACCGAGCTAAATGCCACATTAACTCCACAGAGAGAGAAATGCCGGAACGAGTGAAGCACAGTGCCCTGTGGAGCAGCGATGGGGGTGTTGAATCTGTCACGCAGCATAATGCACATTTTACTTGGAAACTCACTTTACGAACTGCGGGGTGCCTTCAGGCGATGCTGCGCCATGCCATGCTATGCTTAGTCATGATAGAGACCTGGGACTTCCAGCCTGTAAGGTCGGTGAGTCAAGTAATGCTTTAAAGTAGGCTGCCTGGGGTTGAAAACATATGGCAATATGTTTCGAAACGTGTGTCCGATACAGGAGGAATTAAATGCAGGGGCAGATGAGAATTCTTCCTCAGGCTTCTTCCTCAGTAAACATCAGCTGGGAGAAGCATAACAGAGAAATCCATTTCTGTGTGCTTCTGGTTAAGTATTTCCAAATCCAAAATGCATGAGCCCTGAAATTATTTTTTATGTAATTTCTGGAAGAAGAAAAAAAACCCAGTTCACTAACGGGAAGAGGCGAATGATTGATAGACTTGCAGCAATTTGTGCATAAGTTCTTTGTAGCAGTTGTAGAAGAAATTAGTTTGGGTATTTAGAAGAGTATGGGAGAAGTACCTGAGGGACACTGTGTTCCTGGGGTAGTTTTCCCACAAATAAAAGAGGATGAGCAATCAATAAAACAATAGCTGTCTGGCCCAAGAGCTGGATAGTTACAAACCCTTTTCCTCGACAGGCCCAGACTGTAAATGAGAAAAAGTCTCAAAGTCGATATTCAACGGCGGCTCACTAAGTGGTTTTTACTATGGCTATAACGGGCTCAAGGAGATTTGGAGGAAAGAAATGAACATTTTTATCCTTGCTGGACCTTGACTAAGTAGACATAAAGTTATAATCAATACAGCATGTATGTATGAAGTCATGAAATTAATTTGCATCTGGATCTGCAACCGACATGACCTCTGTTTTGGGATGGAGGCAGATGATAAAATGGCACCTGTGTTTAACCTGCGGTTCAGCTCTGTGGCTGAAATGTCGAGACATCAGGCCAAAAAGTCTAAATGCCTCCAAGAATTCACTTTGCAATGGCAAGACTTTAGATATATACCAGGATACAGTATATATACCCTGTGTATAGCCTGTATAGAGTTGCATAGAGTTTTAGCAGTCAACTTATGCAGATGTTTTTGGTGTGTTCTTTTCCTCTCCTTGAAACTAAACTGGAAAAGCAGACACCGGATATAAGCGGGTGGCCTGCAGGGACTGAATAAGAGGTGTGATGGTTTTCTGTTGCTGTATCCATCTGGTGCAGTTTTCACATCTCGCAGCCTCCTGCTTCTTCATAATAGGTGTGCTTTAGAGTTTTACAAGGTGTGATACAATTTCTGTCTGTGTCTCATTGTGTACACAGTCCTCTCTCTGTCACTGGTCAGCAGGCTTTGCAGCATGTTGAACTGCACCACTTTTAGCTGTTAACGCATACTGGAGACATCAGCATATGCATATCATGAGTTACGCGTCCTCGTGAAGAAATTAAAAACTAAAGGCCATTAAATGCCACATTACCTTGTAAATAATGCTGCTCCCTAGCACAAGATACCATGTGAATATGTCATAAGCCATATAGTCGGCAAATGTAGCATGATTTCATTTGATGTTTTACCATCAAAGAAAATCATTTCAGCCCTGTTAATGGCATTTTTCTTGTTGAGCTCCGAGCTCATATGATGCAGGTTCCATTATGCTAAGTGATTGAGCCTGTGGCCTCGCTGATAACTGGCTAGCTGGCCTTCCGTTCCACAGCAACGGGACTATCAGATCTGACTGAGCATGATGCTAATCTCTATTAAGGTAATGTGCTGGCCACGGGTCGGGGGAGAGCAGAGCATGCCACTAGCACACACGTCCTTAGTCTCTCTCTCTCTCTCTCTCTCTCTCTCTCTCTCTCTCTCTCTCTCCTCTGTACCTGTCTCGGTTTCTTATTCACCTAATACAAACCATCCTGTCATTTCACTTTCTTTCTCTTCCTTTCCCTCCTTCTCCCAGCTCCCCTGCCCTCCCTGCAACTAAACACCATATACATCTTCAGAATGGAATTAAACCTTATCCCACAGACTCTCTCCATTTTCCTTTATGACAGGAAACATATATTTATAATGGAGGACAGAATAAACTAAACACAATTACGTTCTGTGTTAGCCCGTGATTTTGTGATACTGATAACAGAGTATCTTGTTTTCTGTTAGTGCATCATATCCAATAGCATTATGAATCATCTCCGATAAACCAGGACATTCAATCCTGCTGCTTTATGAGGCCACAGTCACTAACTGACAACACATTGTACCACAGTAGCTGTTGTATTGCCAATGTACAGAGTGAATGTCTGAATGTTGTTATCTCCACAGACCATATTGTAGGAGTGATGCAGCTCGCATCCAGTTCCAAACTAATGAATGAGATGACAATACTCAGGCAGGCAGATCGTTGAGACGCCCTGCCAGTGTGCAAAACAAAATGTATAAAAACAAAATGTGTAACACAATGGAGTACATGGTGGTGGTGGCGATTGTCATTACCATTTGCATTATTAGGTAATGCAAAACAGGAAGTACTGACATGGGAGCAACTTTTGAAGGTATGTCTTGCTTGTGTTTTAGTTTAACTGCCATTAAATTACACTGCAAAAAGAAAAGATGTGGATAAATGAGAGGATTTAAGACACAGGAGACAGTAAAGGGAGGAGATTAAAAAAAGATTCTTTAAACAGAAGATACATAACAGAAGTGATATAAGCATGTTATGTTTCGGGAAACCAGAGTCTCTGTCTCTAAACCTGATTAGAGCCAAGCCAATCAGTGCAATTAGACCACTAAGTGTGTCACTACATCTAAAATGTTGTAGACTCGGTGCCTGTTCCTAGCTGACTGTAAAACACTCATGACAACAGGAATACAGGACTGGCTACAGGCAATCCCCCACTCAGTGACAGCCTGTGGACATGTAATATCGCTAATGGAAAATAGACTCACGTAAATCCTTTCTTATCATAACTGTCTCTAAAAGACTACAAAAAATGCTCATATCTAATCCAAAAAGCTTTCCATCTATTGAAAACATGCAATTTATGACCTTTACATGCACATTCCCTGTGTTACAATCACACTATGTACAAGCTATGAACAAGAAATAAAATCTATATGAAAGATGCTAAACCCTTTAACTACAAAGCCTACTTAATGTAGGCTAATTATCCATTAACAAACAGCTATGAGTCTGCAAACAAAATCCCTTTAGGTTTGTACGTACATTGGGTTGGATTATTAGTTAACATCAGTTAACTCAAGATGGGTTTATGGCTGCTGTGCATATAGCACATTGTGTCCTGTACGAGCTCATTTGATAGTAATTAACATTGCAACAACAACTTATAAATAGAATGTGGTGTTTTTTAATGTCAGAGATGTCGTAAAACTGAGCGCATTTGCATGACTGGCACTGAAGCATGTGTTAAAAAACGCTGGATGCCAGGTTCATGTAATGAGCTGTATGAATACTGGTGCCACAGGAGAGGTGGAGTCTTTATAAAAAGACTACAAAATCAATACAGAGAAGCAGCTCTGAAGTTCATTTATGTAGCAGTGTAAAACACAGCCCCGGGATAAAAGTGAATCATGTTAAAAATGTTGTCTGATCAGCATGGGGGGGAAAAAAAATACAATTCTCCCGATGTTCGTCCTGTTGTTGCCTGCTGTAAGTGATGTAATGGTAATGCAAGTGCCCATAGCACTTTAAACGCTTGGCTGGTTGAGTAGCATGAGTGAAAAGTACACATGCTAATTGTAAAAGCAACAGCCTGTGACAACTACAAATACATGCTGTTTTCTTAAGGGAGGTCATTTTGAAGCAGACGGATACGCACACAGTTCAGGCTACTTTGGGGTCCAAGATTTGACACAAACAGAGGTTTTATAAGAGAAAATAAAATGTAGAAAGGGAGAGATAATGCAGTGCAGTATGGTGTGGAAACAAAGAGAATCTGACCTTGTGTTTCTTTAGCAGCTGTTTGAAGAAGACTCACATCATTGTTTCTCATATGCACCGTAATTATGCTGTAATTACAGTGTACAGTTTCAATGAACACTGACTGTTCTTCAGAGACTTCAAAATAACGTACTAACTGGTGGAGAAAAGTATGAAATTACATCCAAATCACCGCCCGTGTAAACGTTGTGTTAGAATAAGCACAACCTAATTGATATTTGTGTTGAAAATGTATTTGAAGTATCACATGAGACTTTTAAGATCGTTCTCAGCATCTCACTCTGTCCTTCCACAGGAGCATTTAAAGTGGAGTCTCTGTCTCCCGTCACAAATTTCAGCAAAGCGCAGATGACGGTTCTCCGATAAGTAATTTTCCATGCTCTGTCACAGCGTCTTTATGATCACTAACATCTTATATCAGCTGTGTCATGCAATCTTTCTAATGGAAATGTTGCATTAATTCAGTGACTGGGGCTATACATCATGGCTATACATTTCCCTTGTGTGCTGAGCTGAGCTGAGCAGGACCACGCCAGGCCAAACCAGGCTAGCTTTCAAGGAAAACAAATGAAAGGGCTCCGGTTGGAGTGTTTAATGCTTACTGCTTGCTTCATATCTCTGAGAGGACAAAAAAATGAAAAGACAGAAAATAAAAACTGCCCACGTACTGTAAAATAAAACCCAAGTTTTTCTTTTAAGGTGGCCAATTCTGGACCCTGGAAAACAAAAGACTACCATCTGCTTAACTCCAATTGTTGTGTAATGTCATGTTCTAACCTCAATTAAAGGATTACTTACTCAATTTAATAGGTTCATGGAATTCTACAGTCATCAGATAAAGCTTTTTCACCAGATAGTTAGATTCAAATGAACTGTCATCATGATAAAACCTGACGAAACTGACATCTTGGGGAAAAAAGTAAATAATAGAAATAGCATCATAATCCATTCTAAGTAGTTAAACAAATGGGAAAATGGGACACGTAGAAGCTGTTTCCAGAGTACAAATGATAAGTGGATATTGGGAAAAAAAACCCAGTTTCCAGTTCATGATAACTGCATAATTGCTGAAAACCTGCAATCTGGAAGGTGGAGGATAACTATTCTATTCTTTCTTATCTATTTTCTCTTTTTCACACCATAACTCACTAAGTGTTGTTCCTCTCAAGTGGTAAAAGATTTAACAGCCTCCCATTTCACGCTTACAAATTCTGATTACTTTTTATTTTTTTCAATTTTTTTTGGGAAAAACCTTTCTTTCAACCTCTCGCCAGCAGACAGCGAGTTTATAAGAATATACCACTCGCGTGAGGTTTCTGCTTAAAACCTCAACCAATTCCTCTGGCTTTCATCTTTAACCTTGTAACCTTCTAACCTCTTCCGTTCCCCTACTCGGGAAACATCTAAAGATCGCCATTTACGACTTCCTGTCAGCATAAGGAGAGAGGAGGGGGAAAAACAAGCAAAGGGAGCTAGACTCAAGGTGGCGAGAGCCTTAGCTCTGACCTATTGTTCTCAGTCTGAGTGCTAATGAAGGATGGAGGGCGAAGAGACTGAGTAGAGAGACTGAAGCGATGGGCTGTTGTGCGTGTTTGTGCAATCCAACATGTAACTGTGTGCTTGCCCTTGCAGGTGTTCTAGCTAAAATCTAGCTATTTCACTGTCTGCCTGCCTGCCTCTTTATCTTTCTCTTTGTCTGCCTCCTGCTCTGTCTGTCTGCCTGACTAACTGCCAGCCAACAAACCTACAGTGCATTAGGTATAAAACAGTTTAAACAGGCGTCTCGTAATTATACGCTCTCACAGTTCACAGAAAGATCTGAAGAAGGAGTTTGAAGAAAAGTTGGGGAGTGGTTGCTGAAGTGTGCTAAAGAAGGGTTGGATTTCAGAGAGAGAAAACGAGCAACAACAGAAAAAAGTCTCCTTTTTTGGTTAAGCAGACGCATCTATCATAACTGTTTATTCAGTGGATGGAGAGTTACCATGTCAGTCCACTTTTCAGGACAGTTTGATGAATCATGTGGAGGGAGGCCTCTTTTTTGTCTCAAACACTTGAAAGAGACAAAAGAGCAGCTACCCTTTATCAAACCTAAATGATTGAGAGCCAGAAGACATTGATTCATGCCCGCAGCAGCAGGCCTGTACACCTTCATTTAGCAGTACATTCTTTTACGGATGACTGATGATTTTGCTTGTTTTATTAATAAAGACTAACAGTCTATAGCCTTGCAAGTAGCTCTGTGAGGCTGAACACTTTGCTCTACGCTTTGAGCTAAAGGTTATCGTCATCATCCTTACAGTATGTGCTTACGAAGCTAACATGCTCTTGCAGGTATAATGCTTACTCTGTTCACCATCTTAGTTTAGCATGCTAAAGTAGGCTGGTGGGAATGTCATTAATCTTGCAGGTATTTGGTCATAAACCAAAGATAACCTCATGGTGGCGCTACAGAACAAGTCAGAGGAAAGGTCATTAGGATTATTCCTCTAGGGACCATGAATGAAAATATAATATAAAATATAATGGAAATCCATCCAATAGTTAGACTATTGGTCTCACCATCCACAGAGTCATGCAATTAGCACAGCAAAAAAATAGGAGGGGGGGACATCCACCCATTATTTATATAAATTCCTGCAAAACATATAGCAATTATTTCTGAAACTGGGCTACTGCAAAACTACTGTCATCAGAAAGAGACAGAATGAAAGCAAACACAGTCCACCAGAGATGTTAGTAGCTAAATGTTTTCAATTGCTTTGTGACTGCACATCCTGAGATTTGAAAATATGGATTTGTAGGTAAGCCCAGGAGCCCACGCAGCCTCTGGAACACTGGATGAATATCTTTTCTTGGCTCGAGCAGCAAACATTACCCAGACATACACACACCTACATGTTTACAAAGGTCAGGAGAGTGGCGGCATTTCCCTACATGTCATCCCTAACAACGGCAAAATATACATGAACAAACAGCCAGCAAATATAACTCCCGTGTCCTTAATGATTTGTTGCATGACTGTATATCTGGGCGAGCATGTGTGCCTTTGAGTGTGTCTGCGTGTGTGTGTGTGTGTGTGTGTGTGTGCTCTAACTAACCATCTCATTTCCCCATAGGAGGACTTAGTCTGGCTGTGACTGCATCCTCTGGCACACTCGCATTAACATTTCATCCTGATTGTCTCTGTCAAAGTAATTCATCATCATCGACTGAAAGACTGTGGCTGGAGCCTCCCCCGACTCCACATCTCTCTCTCTCTCTCTCTCTCTCTCTGTTAATTTCTACTTTCTTTCTCTATTCCCATTTCTGCCCCCGTCTCTAGTTTTCCCTCTCTGTCTTCACCTCTGCCTTCCTCTCTCAATGTTTCTCTATCTCTCTCATGTCCATCTGGCTCTTGAGATAAACACAAGCCTGGCTCTCCTCACGCAGACAAAATATCTATAAAAATGAGCGTAATCACGGTGAGCTGCGCTGGTCAGGCTGTTTAGTCCAAGTGACCCTCCAGCAGAACATATTCCATCTGTCTACCTCATTTTTCCTTACCTTACTCGTTCTTCTCCTTTTCCCTGTTTTTGTTCTGCCTCCCTCCCCTCAGCCTCACCAGGGTTCAGATTGACACGCAGATTATATCCAGGGGAAAATGTGATTAATGAGTTTGTCTGAATAATGTAAATCGACATAATGGAATTGAAGACACCGAATGAAGGAGCAAGGAGGAGAGGGAGAGGGTTGCTCAGGGTTCAAATATTCACTCAGCTAAAAGACAACAGCAGTAAGCAGGCCTCAGCTGCTGTCACGCTGGCCTTGGAGAGAGAAAAGGAGGATAGGCAATGTCCTCCTTTTTTTTTTTCTACTTGTTTCCCTCATTCTGTCTTCTTTTGATGAGTCCCTGCGGTAACCTCCCCCTCCCACCCATCCATCCATCCATCCATCCCTCCAATCCTCCTTTCATCCATCCAGATATGATCCCATCCAAACCATTACCACCAGCACCACCACCATCTCTAATCCAAGGATAGAGCCTGCAGCATCACACACACACACACACACACACACACACACACACACATGCACCTTCACATGCATACAATCACAGACGAAGCCTGCAAGACAGCACTTTACAGTCTGCTAGCTGCAACGATGAAATCTGTGCTTTACTGAAAGAGTTAGGGCCCCTAAAGACATAAGAGGATCAGGTTGCTCATCCAGTAACTTAAACCATTTAACTGTTTGTGCATTTAATTCCACCGACATGCAATTTTTGGACAGAAAACAATGCAAAGGAACTATCTTGTCAGACAATGCTTATATTAATACCCTGATCAAGCTGGCTTAACGAAAATACTCCTGCAGAATTTACAAGACTACTTATAAGGGACTTCAACAAACTTAGCAATCATAAAGTTGCATTTTTTCTGTGTATTTTTTCATGTCAAGTCTTTTTTTATGATTTCAAAAGCTGCTTCTTTTCCCTGAAATCAAAACTCACAGCAGCCTGTTACTGTAAATGTGAACCTTGTCTTTGTGTAATTGAGTATAAGCTAAAGTGCAGCAGTGTGGATCCCCCACAGCATCTTGTCTCATTGTTGAAGGAGGATCTGGGATTACTATCTTTACCTTAAAACTCTATGGTAACTAAATCTGCAAAAGAAGGATAATACAACAATGGGATAATTAGCATTACAGCTTTTTGACTTCATCTTACACAGCACAATACAATACCTATCCTGGGATCTGTCTCAGCGTTTATTTCTGTACATCTATTGTTTGTATTATTTATTAATGTAAAAAAACAAACTAACTGTTTGCCCAACCTGCCTGCATTTGTGCAATCATGTAAAATGGTGTGGAGGACCAGGCTGGAGGCCTGGGCCTCGGAGCCCCAGGAGGAGGCCTGGCCAAGTATGGAGGGGCGTGTACGTCCCATACGGCCACGCCCCACCTAGATGGGAGCGCACCTGCGAGCCATCAGGTAATGAGCTA
>JAVQJF010038428.1:0-13422 GCA_036023855.1 Gadopsis marmoratus
AACCGTGGTCACCGCTGCTCGTCGTCCCCGACATGATGTCATCACAGGACCAAAAACGTTGGCTGAACAGACCGAAATGCCACTGACCTGCTAGTGTTTCTGCTGCAGGGGACGACTGTTCCGCCTGTGTGTGGTAATCCAGGCGGCACGCTGGGGGGGTGAATCCACTGCGACAAGTTACTGCTCCCAACTACTTTGCTGTAAAACACACCGGATCGCCTTTTAGCCGCCGGGAAAAGTCTCATCACCGGGTCACGCGCCGTGTCGCAGTGTCCCGCCGCCTGAGTGACCTGCAACGACGCATCACTCGCCTTTCCTGTCGCTTACAAGCAGCACCGTCCCGTCCGGCGATGATCGGCCATATCGCTGCTGCCGTGTGGATCCCAGGAGGAAGCAGTGGCGTGATCCCGGAAAACACCGCAAGGGGGGTGTGTGTGTGTGTGTGTATCAGACTCTCTAACCTCCACCCCCATCTCTCTCTCTCTCTCTGTCTGTCTCTCTCTCTCAATCTGTAAAAAAAAAAAAAAAAGGGGCGGGGGGTCATGGATTAATTTGGGGTGCAATGCCACCGGGGAAATTAGCCTTAATTATCCAAGCCCCATTCCCATCTAAATATGCACCTCAGGGAAGTTCTTTGTGAATAATACATGGGACTGAGAATGATGGGAATTCAACAGTAGCCCACTGCTTAGTGGGCATCAACATATATAGTCTAAAGGATAATAAGTTTCGCTCACCCGGTTGAAATACATTCCCTGTGGTCACAAAGTTGTGTGGCTTAAATTCATGTTGATGCACACATGAGTTTAATCGGAGTATTCGACAGCTCTGTAGGAACAAGCTTTATATTCTGATGTAAAATGGCTACTACCTGGATGGCTGCAAGTAGGGCCTACTGACATTTCTTCACGTGCTTTAAATATTTTTTGAATGAAATAAAAGTGGATACAAGGTCATTGTTATCTTGTTTTTGTTTGTTCCCGGATATCACCTGGATTCCCAACTCTTAGCCTGTAAATCGGAAATCACAGATGACACAGCAAACGCAGTTGATGACAAGTCAGCCTGCTGGTCTTCATCGCCACCTCGTGGTTCATTTAAACAGCGGCAGCACATTTTCATTCATAGACTAAATTCATTCACTGGAGTCAATCCTGTGAGGACAGTTTAATCTATTGTCCCTTTAGGCTATGTACAACACAATAAAGGCAAGCAATGTACAATAATGCAATACAATGTGAAATCTAACAATCAACAAATGTCTTTTTGAAGCTTGTAGAAAGGCGCCGTTGCTTCAACTCCAACTCTGGGCTGGTATACTAGATTGTTTAACAACTGCATTGTGCAGAATGCAGGATCCAGCGTTTTGAAAGTACTGAACAATGAAATAAATTAATACAATGATGAATGAAACAGAAAATTAATCACAAACATTTTTTGATGTCCAGTCAAATATGTCTGGTAGATGGCACTGGTAGAATTCATATATGCCACCTTCTATGAAGTATTTGCTGAAAAGTATATTTAGTAAAATACAGTATTTAATCCAATGTTGAGGTACTTGTACTCTGCTTAAGTATTTCCATGTTATACTACTTCATACTTCTACTACATTTCAAGGCAAATATTGTAGTATTTTCCTCACAGCTAACGCCACTAGCTAGCCTACCTGATAATGGCCTCCTTCTGCACATTTAAAACTGCATGTTTCCTTGTAGTGGAGCATGTTTACATTGCTGAATTTGTACTTTTCCTTCAAGTGGAGGGTATTGTTTTGCTCTGGTGTTGACCGCTAGAGGCCGCTAATGGTTTACTGTGGGACCTGAAACGGAGGCGCCTCTGCAGTCGTTAGCTTGCCCGTCTTGTTGTTAGGCAGGTTGTCAGGGGCAGCGCACCATCCAGTTAGCTAACACGCGATTAAAGGACTTGAGTTAATGATGACACATCTATTTATCAAAGTAAACGACTGTCGGCGTACCTGGGTTTTCGCCCGGGGCTGCCCTGTGTCTTTGGGTAAAAGCAGCAGAGGAGACGACGTCGGTTTTCTTCGAAACAGCCAGAGGTTTGCGGCGCGGTCTTCCCCGTAGCTAGCTAGCTTTGCTAACGTTATCAGACAGGCAACGTAAAGCGATAAGACAGTAGCAGTGACGTTACCCAGTAAATAGATATCCCCAGCCTCTCCGTTGCAGTTGATTTGCGATCCCTCGGTGCGACAATGGAAGACGTGTTGAAAGATTTAATGGAACAGGAAGAATACGACGACGACGACGACGACGACAAACCATTCTCACCGCCCCGCAATCCACTTCGCTCCACTCGACTGCACGTTCAGAGAAGCAGTATCTGCTCTCGGGCTTATTTCGTTGTGGTCATGGTCTTCTTCCATGTGTACATCATCAATGTTATCGGCCTGCTGCTCTACGTGCACTACAACAACGGCCCCGGGGATCTCGTCAGTGGAGACGGTGCCGCCTCGGCGTCAGTCAGCGACAGTGGACCGCCTTTGCCCCACGCTGCCGCAGCACCAAGAGAGCTGCATGCGGAGGACTACAGTCAGAGTTTCAGTCTACCTCGCATTGAGGGGATACGGGTGAGAAATTGGGCATCATTTCAGGACGATGGAGAATACCACAGTAATGGAAAAAAAAAATAAATGTAGCCTAAGCTGAAACGTTTTAAATGCATGGTAATTTAATGTGACTTACAGCTGCTATAGCAATGTGCATGCAATTTGAACCTCCGTGAAGTGAGTGTATTGATAATGGCTCTTCTCCATCTGCAGGTGGGTCATGTTCAGCAGGTGTCCCTCGCCCCAGACCGAACACATGAAATGAAGACGATCAGCCTGAAACCTCTGCTGTTTGGTAAGTGTGCTGTAGTCCTCATAGATAGACGGATGCATGTATGATCTGCTAGTTATGATTAAATGGAATGTGATCTGGATTTAAAACACAACATTCAATATTTCTCACAGCCATACAAATGTAGATCAGCGACATTTACTTAAAATTCACAGAAATGTACATTTTTCCATTAAGCATCTTTTATTTCTTTGACTTTCACTGCCTGAGAGACACAGTGTTCGGTCCTTTGTGAGCAGCTGACTTCACATAGTTTCTTCCATAACCATGATTGATGATTTGAAATGAAAGACTACACCAAGCATAATTTACTGTTGTAGGTTTTTAGTCAAATTCTAAATGCGATACTGTATCTATCCTTTTCCTATGCCTAACCTTAACTGTTTAATGCTTGTTGCACATCTCAGTTATTTTGGATTTTCTAACCTAGCATAGAAGCCTAGCTTCTGCATCTGTGATGTTTCCATTTGCGCGCCGCTGCCATCAGGTTCTTGTCTCGCCTTTGCCAGGCATAAGCCTTGTTGACCACCAGGCGCTCCCCCTGCACTGTGCCTGTCACTAGGAAGGTCCCGCCTCGTGGGTGGTGCCGTGTCATGTTCCTCACGCAGGTGGCATCCCTCTCCAGCCACAGTTCGATGCGGGAGCGGATCTGCCCACCTAACAGGGGTCCATGCTTCAGGACGTCCAGTTTGACAGCCAGCGAGAACTGAGACAAGCTTACTGCACTATACTTGAGCCGGGTTAGACGCAGTTTCACAACTGGGAAGAAAGCAGATAAGCAAGAATGATTGGCATCAACTTCATAAGGAGCAATGTGCTCTTGTCTATTAACTGTCCAGAATTAATAACAAACGTATAATACATATAATCAACAATAGGACCAGACAGGAAAGAAGATGCAGAAGAATATTGATACTCACTAAAATCACTCCTACAAAAGGTCTCCAGTGTATTTTTTGAAGAGGGGGCCTCCTCCAGCTCACAATCCCGGCAGCTTGCTTGTGGCACTGAAATAGCCAAACCACTAATTTATCGTCTGTTGAATGAAGTCACGTCAAGCAAATGTGTATATATATATATATATATATAGTCAGTTTCTTACCCCTGCGACCCCCTGTGTGAACTGTGCTGTTGGTGATAGAGGAAATGCACATGAGATGGTCTACAGGATACTGGTCACAGCGCAGAATGTCTGGCCAGGGGTAGCCATAACAACTCATGATTGGTGCACAGCTATCCCGTACAGATTCGCACAAACTCCTGCAGGGTAATATTAACCTGATAAAGAAGAGATGGAGAGGGAACGTAGGCAGCATTGAACAGATGAAAGAATTTGAAACAATAGTGTAGTGGGCGGGAACAAGCAAGACTGGATTAGATAACATTTGCTTGCTTGTTTTTCTGCCTTTAAACTGATATGTGCTAATGTGACAAAAAGGAGATTATAGGGATTTTGATGGCTTGCTTTCTGTGTGAAACCAGGACTGGCACCAATTTGCATAGCTTTCAAAAGGTAAGAAGTAATTGCTTTACTATTATCAAAGCTGGCCATTTTCAGCCTACTGTAAGGGTGCATTCATACGAGGACCCTGGCTACCAAGCTTCTAAAATATCAACTGCATTTCTAAACTAAAGTTTGCAAACAGCTGTCCTGTGAAAATCACCATTCCTTCTAAAAGTCAAATTGTGACTTGAAAAGGTTGTCAGTATATGTTAATAGAAAAAAGCTTTTTTGTGTGAACATACCTGTCAAGGCAGATGGGTGCAAAGAGAGAGCAGAGGAAGATGCGGGCATCAGGGTGGCACTCTCTGGCAAGTAGTGGCAACCAGCTGGCACTCTGTTGTACAGTCTCAGCTAGAGACTCGTGGCCCAGCAGGTTGGGCATCCTCATGGTGTCATAACCGATGTTTTGGCACAAGGCCATGCCTGACGGGATAGGGACACAGCGAGAGGAACTGTGGGGCTCCCACAGTCCACCTTCACCTATAGAAAGCATGGACATGAAGCCAGTAGTAGTACCAGGGTCCCCATACACCTCATCATCCTCTGCTGGTGCAGCTCCTGGTCTAGAAACACGAGTATCTCCAAATCCAGTTTCAGTATTGCCCTCAATACTTGCCCTGTCCCCAACCTTGTCTTTTACTCCAGATCTAACCCTGCCCAGAGCCCTCGCTCGTCCCTCAAGCCCTGCCCTTCCTCTCCCAGGAATAAATGGTATTGTGCTGCTAGGGCCAGCAAGCAGAAGGAGAAATAGGAGTGAGGCTGAGTGGGAGGACCTTCTGGAGGTATAATGGCAGAGCACTGCAGTCATCCTGGGAAAGAAGTTGGAAAGGAGGAGCAATCCTGAAGTGTGTCTCTTGAGTGAATGAAGACCCCCGTGTGACAATGCAGGAGAGGATGGCAGAATAGGTGTATTTATAGTGGGCGGTGTTTTCATTTGCAGAGCAAAGGGGGGTGTAGAGAGCAGTAGGGGGAAAGGGTTGGGGCTCACAATAAAGTCTTATTAGAGATGTAAATCCACTTGCATTTCTGAGTGGATTTAAGTGTGTTTGACAGAGCTCAAGATAAGTAAGGTGGGTGATTTGACATTTGGATACTCTTGGCTGTCTGCCATTTCCAGCTCCACATCTTGAATTAAGAAACAGACTGGCCCTCATGTAGTGAAACTCCTCCACCCCATCATCCCGTATTTTATTCCAACCCACACCTAACTACCCTGTCCTGCCCTGACCTCTTTGCTTTCCTATTAAGCTGTATGCGGGGTGAGGTCATTGCAGAGCCAAAATCCTTCAAGAGAAGATAATCAACATGCCACAGCAAAATGCCCAGAATTCACTGGTTGCATCCAATTTGAGGATTTGTTGTTTTTCTTTGTCCTACATCATGGTAAACTGAGTACATGGGTATTTTTGAGTGTTGGTCATACAAAACAAGACATTTGATGACATCACCTTGGACACTGGGACATTGTGATGGGGATTTTCCAATATTTACTGATGCTTTATAGACCAGATGATAAATAAATGAATCGAGAAAATAATCTGCAAAGTAATCAATGCTGAAAGTAATCAGTAGTTGCAGCTCTAATGTGTGTGCGCGTGTGTGTGTGTGGTTGGTTAGTGTCGTCCTGCTGTGTAGCTGTGGCCTGATTCCTGTTCAGACAAGCAGGTCACTTCTTTTCCGGGGGAGAAAGAGACAGTGGTGGGAGGGAGAAGAGGAAGGCTCGGTCCCCCTTCATTCATATCAGTTATCCAGATTAATGAGACTTGGCTGGACAATAGGGATTAAGCATGTGGGTACAGTGTAAAGACACGGGTGACAAACAAGGTCTCTACTGTACAAGCAGCCAACCTGCCGGAAGCCATTTATTAAGAGGGGAAATGACTAATAGACATGGATGGATTGCTGGAAGAGAACCATGAAACTAATTTCTCCCGTCACACTTGGATCTGAATAAGTTCAATACAATATATAGAATACAGAAAATAGGACTTTTTGCTGATGTAACTAATTTTCTAGGAAACCCATGTAGACCTACTGGAAATAATTGTTTAAGAACAGATCTCAAAATTAGAGACCAATCTGTAGAAAAAAGTGTTTTGATGTAGGGTTGCTTCAAACAACATTTAAATACTTTAGTATGTTAAGTATAGTACGTGTAAATGTTTCTTTAACTTAATATTAGCAATTATTGACTCCCAGTAGCCCGCACTATTTCCACCCTCCCCTGGGAGAGGTCCAGTGTCATCACTCATTAAACCTGCCTGTGGGATAGACTATCCCACAAATGGCTCACTGGGGAGTGATGTAGGGGAATAGCTTGTACTCATTATACAGTCTTTGTACTTTATACTCTAACGAAAAGTTTCCTGTGCATAAACACCCACTAAAACATGGATGTAAAGAATGGTATAATTAATTAGCATCAGGTTATATATCAGGCTGTCGCTCCAAAGCCAAGTGGTTTTCCACAAGTACCTAATTTGATATAAAGGTGTATAACTCTTTGTTATCATAGTCTGGGCTATTACAACATGTAAGTTAATTTAGCAGAGGTTTACGGGATTTGTCTTGCTTTTTAGGGCCCACACAGCCCAATCATACTAATTTTAGCATACACTGATCAAACTGTTTCAAACGTTCCCTTTCACACTCAAAGGTTTTGTTAGGCAATCTAAAGTAATCCATTTAGTCTGGCAGATCAAGCCAACACAGTCAATAGAGATCTTCTAATCTAAGAATAGAAAGAAACGGTTTCAGTTTATTTACATTTTTATCAATTGGTGGCTTCACTGCTGCCTAATCATCCTGTGTAATCTTCATGTGTGAATGTGTGAGCCATTATAACAGTGAATTTGTGAACAAACCCAGATTCTTCCAATCTCTTTGATAGATTGTACATCTTTGTATCCTCACTAATCTTGGTTAGACTGAGGACCTGCTGGTATTCTGATAATATAGACCTTACTTTTCCCTAATTGTTTTTTTTTACGTCACACAGCGTGGCCATTTATTTGCTTAGTGCATTTCAAAATTCAGCAACTGAGATTATTTCAGTCTCTCCTGGGGAAAAATATGGACTTCCAAAACGCCATATAATATTTTATGGAAAAACAAATTTTGTGCATTAGATGATTTGACGGAGAATGTGAAATATATGTGTCCCTATTTCATATTGGGAGCTTTGAAAAATATTGGCAGCATCTAACCAGGCATGTCCAAGGCTGCAGTGCATCCTAACATTTGCCACTGTTGTCTTTTTCCTTTTCCTGTCAGAGATCCCTGGCTTCCTGTCAGAGGAGGAGTGCCGTGTGGTGGTGCAGCTGGCTCAGCTCAAGGGTCTGATGGAAAGCCAGATGACAGCACCCAGCCAGGGACAAGAGGGGTCAAACCAGCAACTACTTTCTCTCAGCACAGAGGAGGTCTTCAGTCTGTTGGACCTAAACCAGGATGGGCTGCTGCAGAAGCAGGAGGTGACAAGAGAGTAATGGCTTGTGTCCATATGCCACAGAGCTGCAGGAGGAAAATAGATATAATGAGAAATTAGATGAACTGTCAGAACATGCAAGTAAGAAAAACATACTGCTCTCTTCACCAGATTGTGAGCCACTCACGCTCTCGAGATGGAACTTGGTTGAACCCAGACAACCTACGGCAGATACTCGCTGGTCTGGAAGCCTGCCCAACAGGTTAGTGCCCCTGTGGTTTGTGTGTGTCAGTACATTTGTGACGGTTCTGACTGATGTTTGAATGACTTTTTAAATAAATAAATTTGTGAGACAGTAGAAGAAACTTAATTTGACTTAGAATGGGAAAGCTTAATGAATGAATTAATCTTTTAATTGTTTTTAAATGCCACTTCCGCAATTTAAAGGAACATTTCTGAATTATGATCGAGCTATTTGCGACGCAGATATCCAAAAAATTGGAAGTTTGTCCTCATCTGATTTCTGTGCTCCCAAAAGAGAACTTCATAGGACTTTCATTCAGTTTAATTGTTCCTTACATTTTAAAAACCAGTGGAGCATGTAAATAATAACTCTGTTACACTTATCTCCTTCTCAGCTTGTTTCTGCAGTGGTTGTATACTGCTAAGAGTAAGTGGCTGACGGGTGGCTGTGATTGCATGCAAGTCTTTGTGAGTGGCAATGCCGGAGGAGGGGTGACACCGCTTTGGCCTAATGCCATTGTACACATTCCAGTCCGGATGTTCCTCGTCCTAACTCATTAAAAAACCCTTTTCTTAATTTTCCCCCCGGATCCCCAAACTCTTTCGTTAAACCACCCGCCCTCCCCAGCCACCTCTCCACTGGCACCCCAAAGCTATTGTTGAGGCTGGGGCACGGCCTCCCAGGGGAACTGATGGGGGTCAGACATTCACTCAGCTGAGAGTAACAGCATACAGTTGGACAAAGAGGGAGGGGATGGAGGAAAAGAGAGGAGGGAAGCTGCTAGAGCTTACTGGTCGCTACATTGTCCAAGAGTCCAAGATGAAATTAAAACTGAGCTGGAATCGTGATACTGTATAACTGAAAGACTGGTATAATTATTTCACATGTTCAAATATATAGTTGTGAGGTAATTTTTTTAATGTACTATTATGTCCCAGACTCCCAGCTATTTGAAGGAATAACATAGTCTACTAAAGGTGTGTGTGTGTGCATGTGTTTGTTCCTGACAGGGATACTGACCTTGGAGGACTTTAGGCATGTTTATGATGTGTCCCAGCGACCAGGGCAGCAGCAAAGTGGGAAGCTCCGGAGACAGTTCAAACAGAAGAGCAAACATACGTGGCTTTACCAAGGCCCAGGATCCCACCATGTGCTGCACACACTCAGGAACAGGTAACCACACATACGCACTTTGCCATGCTCTTACAGTAGTACCCCATACACTTGTGACTTATAAAGTACTTGCATTTTTCTCTCTTGTGTCTTTTGCTCAGAGTAACCAGTCTGACACGTTT
Source organism: Gadopsis marmoratus (assembly GCA_036023855.1). NCBI lineage: Eukaryota > Metazoa > Chordata > Actinopteri > Centrarchiformes > Percichthyidae > Gadopsis > Gadopsis marmoratus. The sequence goes on from JAVQJF010038428.1 coordinate 9,329, forward strand.
GCCGACTTCATTGGTCGAACTGAGTGAACCACTGCAGGTGATTCGCTATGAGCACGGAGACTTCAGTAATGCCCACCATGATAGCAGCCCTTTTCATTCAGAGACTACCTGCACGCACACACGACTGGCGGGAAACACATCTGCTCTCACAGAGGTCTCTTGCAGGTATGTGTGATGTGTTTTCTGTTTAGTTTCTATTCAGTTACTTTGCTACTTTAGTTTAGTAGTTATGTAATTTCACAGACAAGATCTTCTTTTGACCACCACTCTAACTGATTACACGTTTATAATGCATAACAAGTGTACATGTATTGTGGATGTATTTTTCTCAGTTTATTTATTTGTAGATTTTCTTGGATTTTGATATAATGGTTGGATAATTGTTTTAGATTGTAAAACATTTTTATATAAGTTATTTTATGATCAGTGTGAGGCACTAATCAGTCTTTTCTCACCGGTTTCCCCAAATTATTATGTTCAAAATATAATTTTATTGCCAAATTCTTATCATTGCTTTTAGATTCCCTAACCCTTTTTGACAAACTGCTGGTGCGTGAAACAAAATAATACTTAAATCAATACTTTTGGGTATGAGGAGACATTTTTTTCACAATTATTTGTACTTGTCGCTTCCTTTCTTGTTGTATCCCAGGTATCTTACCATGTTATTCTACCTCAGCTCTGTAGAGGAAGGTGGTGAGACCACCTTTCCTGTGGCAGACAACCGTACCTATGAAGAGCAGGTGAGTGTGCTTTCACAACCCACAGTCGTAGACCAGCAAAAGCCTTTTATTTTTAAGTTGTTTTTTTGCCGCTTTGAAATGATGATAACTATACATGACCTGAATGCTGCTGACAACACACAGACAATGCGGACCCATGACAAGGACTCTGACACCTAAACCGTTAGCCACAAGCTGTTTACAGTGTTGCGTGTCTTAGGCACTGGTTCAGGATGGAGTTGATTTGACAGACACCCAGGAGACATGTGGCAGAGGGAACCTGAGAATGAAACCAACTGCTGGGACAGCTCTCTTCTGGTACAACCATCTCTCGGATGGTAGAGGTAAGAACAGTGGGCTTTAGCTGTATCATTTGCACACACACACCCAGTGAGCGGTCCAGTCTGTCGATTTGTGTCCGTCTATTGTAGGAAGAATAGTACATCAAACCCCATGTCACTAGCCTTTAGGCCTGAATCCACGTAGACACAAGCATTTGAGTGTACTTTTTTGATCGCAACTTAATTGTAGATTGTCACCTTACAGAGTTGAAAGCTTATCACGTGTAAGTTCTGTTCTCTGATCCCAAAATGTATAATAACATGATGTAAACAAGGATTTCTTTCAGAATTAGTTTCAACATTTCCCAGTATCAGCTAAAGCCTGTGGCTTTTACTCTGCCCTTTACTCTCCTTTATTCATCTGAAATAGTTCATCTCACTCCAGCAGCTTCTACGATCATTCCTCCTTGTCAAATGCTGTTCTTCTCCCCTGCCTTCCCTAGGTTGGATGGGTGAGCTAGATGAGTATTCCCTGCATGGCGACTGCCCAGTCAGGCGTGGGGTGAAGTGGGTGGCCAACAGCTGGGTAAATGTGGACCCAGACCACCTGCAGCAGGCCCGCTACCAGAGACTAGTTGCACAAAAGCATCGTGCTAAGTCGGGCATGGAGGAGCATTACCAACCTCTCCCTCACAGTGACCTCCACCAGGATCTATAGCCCAGCCATTTTAAGTCAGTTTTGCCTATATAAAGCTGGTGAGGCCTGGCAGACTTTTCAACTATATCAGAGGCTGTAGTTGAAATGAAAATTGCACAAAAAAGCATTGCAGATACCTTCTCATTTCAGTAAATGCATTGCATTATATTATGTATTATGTATGTATGTATGTCTCTCAAGCCACTGCTTGGATATCCACATTTACTTAATACATATACTTAATAGAAGGCTATTTCATAATAAGAAACGTTTGGTACATGTTATTATAGAATTGTGGTGGGCAGATGCATTGGCTTCCTCAATTCATTTATAATACAAATGAATTGAACAGACTCAATGCCATTCTCTATTAGATCATGCTTTAAAGAAAAGATTACATATCATTTGTGCCTTTTTTTTATGCAGTCAAACAGAATAGGATTGAGAGCATAACTTTCCACACTGCAATAAAAAATGGTTTATTGCAAATAAAATAAATGTGTGATGAAAACGTGTATTAATGCGAATCAAAACGTTTTGTTATTGCTGTCACTAAGATGGAAGTTATGTTTAAAGAAACATACATGCGTATTGAGTTTCTCCGGTCTTGTCCGTGGAGTTCAAAACACCCTCTCTGGTTAACTGACTGCGGATGTTGCCAAGCTGTTTTGCTGTCAAACCTATTCTGCGTGACAGCATAAAAAAAAAAGACACAAATGTACCCCCATAGTTGACCTGCCTTCCATTTAGGTTCATAATGCATCTGCCCCCGTTGCAGGTCAATGTTATTTATTGTTATAGAATTGAAGCCTTTTGTTACAAGCTGTATCACAGTTTTCCTCTGAATGTGTTTGTGAGGCAAATGTTTGTCTGATCATTTATGTGTGTTAGGTTTGTTTTCAGAGTTTATCATGAAATGTTATTTAATAGGTTTGTTTGCCTACTGCAAATGCAGGATGATTCTTGACTGGACAGAATGATGGCTGTCACACTGGCTATGGGAGGCCAGTCCTTCAGGTGTAATTCAAACTTAGGTCTTTGAAGTGTTGTATTCTTTTTGTTAACTTTTGAACTTTGTATCCTCACCACTCGAAAATATTTAATGGTCTTGAGTATTTATTTGAGTGTTAAAGTTGGAGATTTTAAATTAAGAAAGCATATTTATTACAGCTTAATGTTGCACTGAATGAATCTGCCTATGTATTTTATTGTATTTATTCTATGTTAGGAAATATATAAAGCAATGTTTTGTTAGTGGTGGTGTGCGTGTGATCATTCACGCAAACCTGTTCATATAGAACAAGTCCACTAGATGTCGCCCAACGTCAAGTACAGCGCTACAATATCTGTGTTAAACATGAGCCAGTTCAGAAATGGTTCTCATGTCATTGTGGTATGATTGTCCACTGTCTGGAAGCACACGTGTAAATGACACAAAGGTGGCTCGTCCTTTCTTGTGTCCCTGTCACTAACGATATGTGAGCAGTCAAAAGCCCACATTGTGTGGTGGCACCTGCACATTCACCGCACAGACACCGACTGTAGGCAGACAGTCACGCTGCTGTGAGTTTGTATTCCCTTAATGTGAGGCGTCATTCACTGGTGGGAAGGGTGGTGGCGAAGATTATAGGCTCTACAGCTAGCCGCACTGAAGGTGGAGGAAAAAAATAACAGAAATCACAACACACATACCTCTTTAGTTGATAAAGAGTCATTTCATTTGTTTAGCGTCCCTGCACCGTGTAGAAAACCAGAGCAGGACGCCACTGGGCCGCGTTTTGGGGCTTTTATCTGCAGCTATTTGCGTGTTTTCAGGTCAAGGACGTATGCAGGGCAATAAAGCCATCCTTGTGACTCCTCTCATTCTGACTGAGTGCTGATGCTGTGCGCGCCGCACTGGGCTGGCTGCAGCCAATCACGTCCGCCGGCGGCAGCGGGGGGCGGGGGGGGGGGAGGCGGGGGTAGCGTCTGTCACACACAGCTAACGGACCGTGCAGCAGATCACATTCTCCGTCTGTCGAACCGCTGCATCGCCGCATCGCCTACAGCTTCGTGGACTTCTGACCGGCGCCGTGTAAACACAACGTCTTCAACCTAAAGGCGCCGTATCATTTCCAGCTAACTGTTATCCATGAGATTCTTCAGGCTTACCTTCAAGTGCTTCGTCGACTGCTTTTGAATTTCCTTTGTCACCGGCTGAACTGACTGCGGCGCCTTGTGAAATTCCCCATCTCTTGGCCGAGCTGAGGGGTTGCAACGTGTGAGGATCATTAAAAAAAAAAAAAAAAAAAAACTGCGAATTTTTTTTTTTTTTTTTTTTTTTTTTTTTTTACGTTTTTTTGAATGTGGGGGAAGTAAAAAAACCCAAAAAAAAAAACACAGGGCCCGGCGGGC